>LOJH01004335.1:6447-34425 GCA_001685095.1 Ellobius talpinus | reverse complement strand
CTCACAACCATCTGTAATGAGGTCTGGCGCCCTCTTCTGGCCTTCAAGCATACATGCAGACAGAGTATTGTATACATAATAAATATATTAAAAAAAGAATAAGGGGAACACTGATGGCACATGCCTAAGATCCCAACCGAACACCTGGTAAGTGGAGGCAGAAGATCAGAAGAGGTCAACCTAGGCTACAGAAGACTGTCTCAAATGAAAGGAAAAAGAAAGGGAGAGTAGAGGCAGGGGTAGCTAGTGACACAGTTTGCCTATCATGCTTGAGGCTCCTGAGTTCGTCCCTCGAGCTATATTTTACTAACATATTATGATTGCTTTGTAACATACAGAAATGATCAGAGGCGCCAACCTTAGACCCCGTGCTACATTGTGGACTAACACGCACTGGAGATTACAGCCCCGGAACTCTCTTAGTGGTTCTTTACAGTTTCTGACACAAGGTCTCACTATGTAGCCAATCCTGGCCGGGAACTCATGACCCTCCCGCCTCCACCTCCCAACAGGCAAGTGCTTCCATGTCCCAGTGGATAGAAAATTGCTTTCCAGGTGGTGAAGGCAGGAAGTGGCAGAGATGTACAAGAAGGCAGAAGGGTTCAGTGTGGGTGCTCACTGGACCAGTTATTATACACGTTTAACCTAAATACATACTTGCACATTTTCTTCAGTTCCTTCATTTTCTGAGCATTCAGTTGGGATTCTCCTGACGTTGTGAGCTCCTCTATCAACTGTGAAAGTTTGTGATCCATATCTAGAAACGAGGGACGCGGAGACGCAGGGTTAACATCCAGTACTTCACAGTTTTGGTTTTAGCAACAAAGTTTACTGGGTCCCAACAAGTAGTGGGGACTATGGCAAGGGCCCTAGGGTGTCTCTGTAGGACGTCTCCCAGGCGAAGGAGGCTAGTCAGCTCATTGCCACCGAAAGCCATCAAGACCTTTGATGGTAATTAGCTAAGGTTCTGAAGATGACACTAACTCCGGCGGTCTACAGTCAGCTGCGTGGGAGTCGAAACCAAGCCGGTACTGGCTCTTGAAGGGAAAATGTCACTAAATTATACTCAAACTGGCCTTCGCACGCTGGCCGCACAGGACACTCTCTCTGCTAGTGATAGCCTCTGGACCACTGCAGTGGCGACCGATCCGTCCCCGCGGGCCGAGGATCTGGACGGTCATGAGCCTCGGTGCGCCGCACTCGCTGCCTGACCCTCCGCCTCAGGAAATCTAATCCACTGTTCCGGGGCCGCTGTGACACAGATCGCCGGATGCAGCAGCTCCCTTCGCCCACCCTTTCCGGTGGAGGGAGATGCCTGTCACAGGCCCCAGAGCGCGGCAGGCAAATATTCACGAAGGCCCCCGGCGCAGGAGCGGAAGTCAACGTGACGTGCGACGCGACCGCCCTTGTCCCGCCCCTCCCAGACGAGGCCCCCGCCAGTCTCCGTCATTTGCCCGGGTGGTCGCACAGCGCAGGCGCGAGGACCCAGCTACGCGGTGACGCAGATGCGCCTCCAGGGGCGGGATAGTTCTAGAAGAACTACGCGCGAGAAAAAGGAGGCGCGAGGGCGCAGCAAGTTCTTAAAGGGGAGGTGGCACCCAGGCAGGAGTCTGAAACACAGGCGTAGAAAGAGGTTTTGAACCGGGCATCAGTTCCTTGGCCACCAGGAGGCTCGCATCTGCTAAGAAAGCTCAGAAGAGAGTCTGGGCGCAAGTCCGGTGGGGAGGGGTCGGCCCGCCTCCCTGATCGGGTCAGCTAGCTGTCCACCCCAGGCCGGGCCATCGGAGGAGGCACAGTGCAAGGCTGCCTCGGGGTAGTGGTGGTTGCACTGATCGGATATTTTTAAGTGTCAGTTCTGTCCCAGCGTAGAATGATTTTAAAGGCTATGACTCACGGCTAGAGCTGCTTGCTCCCTTCCCTACAGTTTCACCATGTCCAGGTCACTGGCTCTTGCCAACATCTCCCTGCTTCAGTCTGCTGGCCAGCTCTCCGTTGCACAGATCCCAGCCACTGTCACTTCATCCTTCTCTCATCTCGCCTCTCTGCCTTTTACAGTCAGCCCTTTCTCTGTTAGCTCCTGCTTCACCCAGCAAAGAAATGGCGGTCACAGGCCTTCCCTGTCTGCCCTGCTTTGAGGCCCGGGTTCTCCACCCACAGAGCAGACAATCAGCAAGTTTGTGTGTACTGAAGTGCGATTTATTTATTTATTTATCTATCTATTTATTTATCTATCTATTTGTTTATTTATTATTTCCTTGACTAGACTTAAGGTCTGTGTGCCTATTGCCCCACCCTGAATTTGGGCCAGTGACCCGAGTCAACTGGACTTTTCTTCTCACTTGTGTTCAGTATATGAGGACCTGGCAGCCCAACTTTAGAATATGTTCAGAGTCTGAGCTCTTTCTACCACCTCGTGGCCATTGCTAGGTCCCAGTCCCTGTATACTTGTGGGGTAATGATTGTGGCCTGCTGCTTCCCTAGTTCACATGCTCACCTTACACAAAGATATGTCACAGATTTGCCGCCCCCCTCCCAATGAAAAAGGATGAAATATCTTTAAGATATTTTTATTACACTTATTCATTTTTATTATTTATTTATTGGGGAGGTTAGAAGGTGGGTCCTCTTGTGGAATCAGGACAACCTGTGGGAGCTATTTCTCTCATCACTCAAACTGAAGTTGCCCTGCCTGGTGAAGTGCCTTTACCAGCTGAGCCATCTAGGCGAACAGAATGTCTTTTAGGGTAGTAAAAGAAAAGTCGAGCCAGACGTGTACACATGTGCAGCAAAGCATCCTTCCAAAGCTGAGCTTCCTGCAAACAGGAGCAAGCTGTTGCATGCCAGTATGCCACAGGGAGTCCCTCCGGAGAAGGAAATGATTCTAGATGCAGATTTCAAGGAACTGAAGAACTGTAAATGATAAAGCTGATGAAATAGTTTCAAATTTCTTTTATAAGCCACAGTTCAATAGACTATCAAGTTTAATATTCAGGAAAAATATGACAACAGATATTCAAGTGACAAGGATGGGGAAATGGTGGTATATAATCCAAGAGTTGTGTTCTTACATAAATTGGTATACTACTTGGAGGTACATACTGATAAACAAATGCCAGTCCGAAACAACACCTAATGGCATAGCAGCCTTTTGTTTAAGTATTCTATTATCACAAAACAATGTAACTTCCTAATATCCATTTCTCAGAATATGCCACTGTCATCAAGTGAACCTTGAAGTAACAATGAATTAGATGCACAAGGCTGGGAGTGTGGCTTACTGACAGAGCACTGACCCAGCATATTTGGGGCCCTAGATTTGATCCCACACACAAAAAACGGCACATCACTAGTAAGACTGCAAAGATAAAATGGGATCAATTTAAAATAAAATGGATACGGGTGAAAATGAGACAGAACAAAGAACAGAGGAGACAAAAGGAAACAAATAGCAAACAACAGCCTTAAATCAACAGGAGAGTGCCATGTCAGACAGGCCTGCTGGCACATGCATGCCTTTAATCCCAGGACTCGACTTTAATTCTTACATTCAGCAGGCAAATGCAGGTGGATCTTTTTAAATTCAAGGCCAGACTGGTCTGTATAGTAAGCTCCATGACAGTCAGAGCTATTTAGGGAGACTGTCCAACAGCAACAATAACGGCAAGAGCCTGTATGAGGGGCTTTATTAGTCCTCAGGCCAACAACACACAGAGAGGTTGCTTACCCCTAGCACTGAGATTTTCATTCAACAGCCTATTTGCTCTTTTTTCCTCTTCACAGATAACCTTCACTCAGAGTGTTTAAATGTTGTTTTTGCTGTTCCCCTAGATGCTTTGCCACTCATAAGAAACTCAGAGGCTAGCATTAAATAATGGGACCTTTATACAAAGGTTTGGCAGGAGCTCTGAAGCTTCACTGCCTTCCACTCAAAAGAAGGGAGACTTGCTCTTGGGACTCAGCAACTATGAGGAAAGTAAACAAGCCAGCAAGGTCTAAAACAAAAAACAAAAACAAAACAGCGCTGGCTGGTGGTGGCACACACCATTAATCCCAGCACTTAGGAGGCTGAGGCAGAGGCAGGTAGATCTCTGTAAATTGGAGGCCAACCTGGTCTACAGTGCGAGTTCCAGGACAGGTTCCAAAACTACATCAAGAAACCCTGTCTCGGAAAAAAAAAAAACCACAAAAAACCAAAAACAACAACAACAAAAAAAACAACCAACCCAAACAAACAAAACCATCACTTGCATCAGTTTTTCTGTCAAAAGAGCATTATTGGGTACAGCAGCATGGACTGGAGGCACCATTCTGAAATCTATCCCTTCATGATTCACCTAGCCTCCTCAACCACACTTCCATGTTCAAAGGGCCTGGGGGAGGGAGGAGGCTGGAGAGATGGCTCAGCAATTAAGGGCACTTGTTTCTCTTGCAGAAAACCTGGGTTCAGTTCCAACCTAACACCTACACGGGAATTGTGGCTCACAGGTGAATAACTCCAGTTTCAAGGGATCTGATCCCCTTTCCTGGCCCCTGTGGGCACTGTATGCACGTGGTACATATACACCTGCATACACAAACAAGCCAACACTATATACATAATTTGTCTTGGGGTGACACAGTAGTCTATCATCTATTTATAGGCTCCAATTTACCCAAATACATCCCTCAAACAGAATTCTCCAATGGTTGTGTGCATGGTGCATTCCAGCTGTATCACCCTTCCTGTTTTGTTTTAAATTTTTTAATATTTTGTTACATTCATGTACGTGTACCATGTGTGACCTGATGCCCTACGTTAGAAGGCATTGGATTCTCTGGAACTAGAGGTACAGACAATTGTAAGATACCATGTGGGTGATCGGAACCAAACCTGGGCGCTCTGCAAGAGCAACAAGTGCTTTGTTTGCTTTTTTGTTTTTCAAGATAGGGTTTCTCTGTATAACAGCCCTAGCTTTCCTGGAACTAGCCCTTGTAGACCAGGCTGGCCTTGAACTCACAGAGATCCGCCTGCCTCTGCGTGCGCCAACACCTTCTGGTGTAACAAGTGCTCTTAAGCACTGAGTCATCTCTTCAGCCCCCAATGCCAGTTTTTCTTTTTAAATTTATTTATTTTTACTTTATGTACATTGGTCTGAGAGTTGTGATCCCTGGGAACTGGAGTTACAGTTGTGAGCTGTCATGTGGTTGCTGGGAATTGAACCCAGATCCTCTGGAAAAGCAGTCAGTGCTCTTAACTGCTGAGCCATCTCTCCAATCCCACATTGTTTTCTTATAGGGGAGAAATAATACAGTGTGGGGAAGAACTATTCACCCATAGGATAAGCTTAGTCTTTTTGGAGTACTGCTTTACCTCTGTGCCCATCTGCTGCTGACGTTTGTTTCTGCTGCTTTTGGGTGTTGCCATAAACTGAAGTGCACTTGGTCCCAGAATCCACTAAGGCCCCAGTCTTGCTTATTAGTAGGGTCCAAGCAACATGTAATTCAATGTGGGGCCTTGGGTCACCATGCAAGCTCACCTAAAGGCAACATTAACCATCATATTAAGGGTGCAGCTGAGATTTTCATTTTGTGAGAGCTCCTACTTCCACAGCAGTGGGAATGCACTGGAGGTGCAATACCCAAAGTTATTCTCTAGTTTCCAAGCGTGTGCACACACACCCATACACACATAAAACTGTGGTGGTTTGAGAATGGCCCTCATTTGAATGCTTGGTCTCCACTTGGAACTGTTCAGGATGGATCAGGTGTGGCCTTTTTGGAAGAGGTGTCACTGGGGGTGGGTTTTGTTATCTCTCTGCCTTGTGGCTGTCCTGCACACCTGCCTGCTGCCATGCTTTCCACCACGATGGTCATGGACTCTAATGCTCTGGAGCTGAGTCCTCAAATTAAATGCTTTCTTCTATAGGCTGCCTCCATATCTTATCATAGCAATAAAAGCAACCAAGACAAAAACCTTGGAAGTCACCATCTTTATTTTGTCCTACTATCTATTCCCGCCCTAATCAGAGGCTAGCATGCATGTCCTTTCCCATGTGTCATCCCTCCCTCATGCAAGCAAGCTCCCTCAAGGCAGATAGCTCAGCTTGAGCTGTATGTCTTATCACCCAAGGCAGGAATCCTACAGCTGCCACTACAGCAGGACATGTGAACTTATACCACACCGAGAAAGCCAAGGCACCAGCAGACCAGAGGCTGAATGCCATTAAGGCCAGCTTGGTGAACCAATGTGTTTATTTGGATTACTTCCAGAACACGAGGGCAGCTACAGGACCAAGGAATTCCCCATGTAACTTATAAGCAGTGATAACACCCCTACTCCCATTATGTTTACCCTGTAAAATCTTTGCGAGGGGAAAAGCCTCTGGAACCTTCCCCCTTTCCCCAAGAGGACGTTAACATGTTTAATTGCAGGAAGGTCATGTGCAGGGATTGCAGCTACTCTTAAGGATGACAATGGCCATACTAACCCAAAGGACAGCTACATGGCAGGAAAGGATAGAAAAAAAGAGCTGACATCATTCTGTTACCACCTCTCACTGGTGCCATGGGTAGAAGTGGAAGGCCCAGACAGGCTGTGGCTCCAGTATAGAGGTGTCAACTGGTGCTAGGTCAGAGACCCCCAAACAGAGTAGCTCCTGAGAGCACTGGAAAGCAGTAGGTACCACAGGCAAAGCCTACCCCTACTACCATTTGAACTGAGGTACATGTGTTTGGCTCTACTGGCAGAACTGAGTGACGTGGTCAACGTAGCTGCCATACAGGGAGAGTCAGAATGGAGTGAAGAAGTGCATATAATGTCCTGAGTTAGGGAAGCGAAGAGAACACTCAGGACCCCTGCTTGCTGTTGTCTACAGCTTGAACCCTTGCCCCAACAGTGGCTCTTAAGATCCCAGGAACAGACACAACAAGAATTGCTATCAAGATCCACTTTGGTTCTCCAGAAAACCTGCAATGCTCCAGCTCCAGGTGGGCTCTGGCTAGGCCAGTAGGAGCCAGCTGTTACCTTAGGCCTCTTAATATTTATGCCCTCATTCCTCAGAAGAGCCCCTTGGAGGATAGCAGGCTAAATTGTATATAGTAGACCAGTAGTGTGCCAAGTCCCTTTACTGTAGTGATAGGGCAAACCCAGGTCCCATATAGGTACTGCATAGCCTACTGGATGGCAGGGTGAGCGGAAGCGACCAGAGGTCTTAGAAACACCTCACACACAAAAAAAATGAGAAATAGAAAGCTATTTTATTAACACGCTTTACATTTACAGTTAATTAGCTAATCAACATCAACATGCAAAAATAAGCGCTAGATACAAACCTCTACAATATGGTTTTGTGTCAATTACAATGGTTCATCTGTTTTGAAAACCCGTCAGTACTTATTTTAGCTCAACTATCAGTTTCTGTAATGAAAAGCATTTACACTCTAGGACTACGGAACCACCTGGCAAGGCCTCTGCAGAAACTCGGTCCAGTGGCTTTCCCGTGAATACATTCTCAAAGCAGGAGATAAGGCGGTGCTGGAGGTGAGATACTGAACCTGTACACAGACACAGCCCCAGACACCCTGGCCATGTAGGCGGAGCCTCCTCAAGTAGCAGCCCAGGCGTGTACGGTGCATGGTGCTTTGGCAGCAGCTAGACAGTGAAGTAAGGAAAGGCCTTGGCACCACGTCACAAGTCACTGCAGCCAACCTGGTGTGGCCAACACCTTGCCCAGGCTGTGGCCAACAGGAGTTGGCAAAGGACCAGCCTGTTCCTCAAGCTCCCCTGAGTCCCATCACTAGCAAAAGGAAGGAAATGGAGAAACACAGGGAAATAACTGATGAACCAATTCCTACTCTTGAGATGCTCTGGATTTCCTTGGTGTTCAGGTCACACTGTAGAGAAAGTTTCCTCTGAGAGGTGCAAGAACTTGCAGAGGCATCAGTTGACTTATGTTACAAAACCCTACCAATCAAACGCTGTTCTCAAGCACAGACTTATTAAATCTCACTTCCTCTTTTCCTAAGAGTATTTGTCATTGCTCACTGATCTTTGGTCGCAAGAAACAAATGCCAAGGCAGGCTGGGGTCGGGGTCATGGGTCAGGGTAGGAGGGTATGGCTCCCACCCACCACAGCCTCTGGCCAAAAGTGTGCACATGGCAACGCAAGGCCTACATGATGTATACTTTCTCAGCTTGGGAGAAGTGGAAGACTTCTTTGGTTCTTGGGCAAACAACTTTATCATCTTGACGGATAGAAAGCAGAGACTGAAAAAACAAGACCAGAGTTAGGCATTAAAATGAGAAAATCCCGCACAAAAAAGATCTGAATTAGGGCTCATCCCCCAAAATAAGCTACCATAGATTAATCAGCTAATTTTAGAGTTTTTAACCTTTATAAGCATTTTGCCTGCATGTATGTATACATGTGTGCCTGATGCTTCTGAAAGTCAGCAAAGGGTGTCAGATCCTGTGGAACTTGTTATGGATAGCTGTGAGTTACCATGCAGATGTTTGGAACCAAACCCGGGTTCTCTACAAGAATAACACATGCTCTTAACTACTGAGCTATCTCTCTTCAGCTTCAAGCCATCTAATGTTACAAAGTCACTTGAATGCACACCTGTCAAAGAAACCTGAAGTTGTTCAAATGTGGTGTTACCCCAACCCTGGTTCTCCCTTACCCTCCACATAGCTGCCCTGCCCAGCCCAGCCTAGCCCACAGCCCTTATCATCCGGGCCCCTCACATTGTAGCCATAGACATAGCCATTAGGCAGCATCATGGGTGGGTTGTTCTCATTCATCACGTCACCAGAGATCTTGCAGACCAGGCGGGAGTTGGCACAGTGAGCCATGGGCAGGGGCTGCGCCAGTTTGTTCAGAGAGCGGCTGCACACAGGGCAGTCGGGGCTCTTGGAGCTGCCATCCTCCTTGTAGCACTGTCTGTACACATGGTTAAGGAAAGGCTGTACCAACAAGGTAGGCATGTTGTGACCACTACTGTCTACACACAGGGCATCCTTACGGTTATAGTGACACCATGCAGAAAACAAAGAAGGCTCAGGTGAAAAGAATGCTATACTATTCAATAACAATGGTTACCAACACCTGACTTAAGACAAGCCACTAGCATGGCCAAGCAGTGGTACCATGCACCTTTGCTGGCATCTCACCCAAGTGTGAGACAGGAATATTCTGGTGACTGTCAGAAGATGGCAGGCAAACACATGCTTGTTCTCCAGTGTCCACCAGAGATGGTAAGAAGGATGGGCCTTGAGCCTTAGCTTGGAGCATAACACAACACATACCAGGTGTGACCCCAGAACAGCCACTACTTTGTGGGAAAACCAGTCACACACAGAATGGGGGTTGGCTACATGTAGCAATCAGGTTAGGCATATAAGGGACAGGTTCAGCCAGAGAGGTAGGGTTTAGCCATATAATAGATAAAAGTCATCCACATGTAAGTAAGCAACTCACCTGAGGGGGCAGGGACAGACCCACAAGAGAGGAGGTCAACCTGAGTTCTGACTGTAGGAACTACACAAGGGATGGGGGTCAAACACATGTGGGAAGGTCAGCCACACAAAGGACAAGAATCTACATCTACCATAGGGGACGGTCCATCACAGGAAGGAATAGGTCAGCTACACAAGAGGGAGCCATACAAGGGTTTAGTATGTCAGATATAAGCAAGAAGGGATCAGCCTTTCTTGTCCTTCCTAAGAAGGAAGGCTGACTTGCTGGAGCCATGACCATTACAAGTCAAGCTGGCTAGACAACCAGGGCTCAGGTCTTAAGGACTCTTGGGAAGTCAGTATCAGGTGCATGGCAACATTTGAGATGCAAAAGTCACGAAGAGTAGATAGACCAAGGAAAGACCAAGCTGTGGGTCCTATGCCCTCTCAACCTTTACCCCAAAGGACAAGGTGGAGCAATAAGGATACGGTGTCTTTATTGCCGAGAGCCCAGCCTGCAGGGTGAGGGTGAAGACGGAGCTGTTTCCTAGCTGGTGCAGTCGGTAGTTGTCATATCGAAACTGCTGGATCAGCATCCGCCACCGGGCTGGGTCCAGAAGGTCCTGAAAAGAAACATGGAAATGCTGGGACCCTCCCTTGGCAGTTACTGGGAGGCCCAGACAATACAGATGCTCCAGTAGCCATTGCAAGACCCCTGCTGGCTTAATATTCCAGAATACTCCCTGGTGTGTATCCTGTGGTCTTGCAACTATAAACAGAATCACAGAGAATAAAACTGAAAGGGAGGTCACTCCAGAGAAGAAATGCTCAGCTCAGAACTATATCTGGTTAATGCGTATGTCTTAGCCACACGCAAGGAATGCACATATACAAGAGCAAAAGAGGTGAAGCCTCACTATCACTAGGGACACCACATACTTCCTTTCCACCTTTTTATAAAAACATGGCTTTCAGTGTTATTTTATAAAAGCAGTCTACAGAGGAGTATGCCCAGTCTAGGACGCTCTCATAGAAGGGATGGTATTGGGCCAGACCACCACTTTCCTCTGAAGGAAGCTTCCTCCCTGCCTTCCTCATGAGTGCCCTGGTTTTTTCCTCCTTAATTTATAAAAGCCATTCTTTCAGTTCTTTTTATAGCTTGCTATACCCTTAAATGCCTGACTGTCCCCAAGACAAAGGTTTTCAGTATGATCTTGGTCTTTCTCTTTCAGGTCACTAAATTCCTTGATAAGCTATTCTTGTTACCCTGCTGACCATGACCCCATGAGGAGGCTTTCTCCCTTGTATGCACTGGTGGGACAGCAGGTGTATCCCACCCCTCCCTGTACTATGAGGTCTTGCATCAGAGAGAGATGGTTCATCTTGTAACTCAGATGCCTCAGGCACAAACCAAACCTCCTCCAATGCAGTGAAGAGAAATTTACAACATCAGTTTAAAAAATGAGTTTAGACATTCCTGACACTCTGGTCTGATGGCATTTCAGTACATGATGCTCCATTCCTCAAAGCTGGGTAGGTTTACTAGGGCCCAGAGCAAATCCAGTAGCTTCAAAACGGCACCAACTGGGTCGTCTACTCAGTCATGCTGGCACTGTGGGTGAGGCTGCAGGGCAGACACAAAAGCCTCTGACAAAGGCCAATCTCAAGGCTCAGGGAACAAAGTATAGAAAACTCTATGAGCCAAGCCTGTACCTAATGCATTCAGAGGTCTTGGTCTTGGCTTGGTGAGGCTATACTCAAACGAGGTAAAAGCCTCTCAAAAGAGGTAAACAGGCTGCTCACTCAGGGCTAGGCACAGATACCCTGATGTGGGCTGAAGTTTGTACAAAGCTGTCTGAGCAATGGAACATGACCACATCCTCTCCCAAACCTCCCTCACCACAGGCTAGAGAACAGGGGGTTGAAAACATGAGGCCTGCACCAAGGGAAAAGACCAGGAGCAGCCCAGGAATGGCAAAAACACCACCATGACCAGACTCTAATGCCCTTTAGACCCAGAACTCTGGCCTTACAAAAACAGCAAGGAGGCGAGGGAGAGCAGAGCAGGAGACAGGCCGTGGATATGGCAACAGACTACAGGAAGAGAGCACCAAGGAGGTGTGTCAGGGGGTGGAGACCCCAGAGCCTGCCAGGTTGAAGCCTCCTCACCTTTGCCCCAAACTTTGCATCAGCTGGATGGGAATAAAGCAAGAAAAGCACAGCTGGGTAGGACAAGCTATGAGGTGTGAAGAAGGGACAATGGATGGGCCCTCAGGAGCTGGTTAGCATCCTCTAATCCATCCCAGTGGACCCCTGACTCCAAGGACCAGTAGAAACCTAGATGCCAGGGTCATGAACATTACCTTATATGGGGAGATGTGTGTATCTGGAGGGAAGGCCAACATGCCCATGACCTGGCGAACCTCATCCAGCTGGCTCCCTTCAGCCTGACTGAAGTGCTTTCTTGCATGTCTGAAAAACAACATTTCGGCACATTTAAGTTTGTATTCCCAGATTTTTCAATAATTAATCACTTAGACAATCAACTCAGAGGTTAAAAGACGACTTGTGGATCTCAGAGGTTACACTCAGGTTGCCAGGCTGAGAGGCAAGTGCCTTCCTTTACCTGCTAAGCCAATTCTCTGAGCTCCAAAACTCCAATTATAAGGATCTAGACTAGCAGGTCCTTCATAATCTGGCATAAAGGAATCCCATCCCAGAAGATGTGCTGGGCAGGGCCTGAGGGGTCAAGATATCAGAAAATGGGTTCAATTAGTGCTAGAATTATTGCCTGAGCCTTCAAGTAATTCCATTTGCCCTGAGTGCTTACCTTAGGCTCAGGGACTTGAGTCCAACATCTTTAATTCTAAGTTGTTTGGAGCAAGTGGAGCCCACAGATGGACTCCAAGGCTTGTCTAGCCCATCATGTACAAGTAAACACACACTGTGGGCTTTCACATGTGATACACATGGCTGTCTCAGGACTGGGCCAAAATATACCTGGAAGGGCTGGGCAGCCAGGAGGAGTATGGAACTTTCTTCCGCTGGCCACTAGCCCTTAAGACCTAAGGCTTCATATCGTCCCACAAGGCCTCACTCACTGTGATAGCCTCTATACCCCAAGTCCCTCCTGCAGAACTAGCCCCTCTAACCAGTGGCCAGTGACACAGTAGAACCCCTAGAATCAAGTCACCATGTAGGTCAGCCCTGTGCTAAGTCAGGAAAAAAGAGCTAGAAAGTCCTGGGAACCTGAGGCAGCCTTGGGGTAAGAATGGGTATGTATGGTTAGATAGAGAATAAAATTAGCAGACAAGGTCACCAAGCAGCCCCCAGGAAGTAGCAAGATGGCCACAAAGCCAGAGGAAGTGGGAGGTATGCCCAGGTTAAGGATACAACCAACTACTCTACATAGCTTCCCACTCAACAGAAGCAGTGAGTCAAGACCAGTACCAGGTGTAGGACTCCGACATCCTAATCCCAGGGGAAAAGAACCAATTTTGCTTTAAGGAACATCTCCAACAGTAAAAGAAAAACAAAACATAGTTTGGCTTTTTATTGTCTCCCAAGACCTATAGGTTGAAAGCTTATCTGTCAGCTACAGCATGATTTGAGATACCAAAGTTTAGAAGGTGGAGCCCACTGGAGGAAGTTAGGTCACTTGGGTGTGTTCTTCAAGGGATAGTGGCACACTGGCCCCTTGCCACTGTGTTTCCTGGTTGCTGTGAATTAAGCGGCTGTGCTTCACTATATACTTCTGCCATCATACAGGTGCCACACAGTGAGACCAAGTGACAGAAGACAGAGTGAAAATGAACCTGTTCACGTTTGAAGTTGTTTGCCTCAAGAATACATCACAGTGATAAAACTGGCAACTGGTGTACAGCAACACCAAATTTTTCTTTGCAAACATAAATGTGAGATACCCAGAGACTGACATACTTGAACTAACCAGCCAGCCCCCAGTCTGAGGAGAGTGACAATCCCTATAACACTGTAGTTGACACGGGTCAAGTCTCAAGCACCAGGCATAGTGCCCCTCTCAAAACTCCGGGTTGTTCAGGAAGCTGAGGACTAGGCAGCAAAATATGATTTGATTTTTTTTTTTGAGATAGGGTCTTACTATATGTAGCCCTGGCTAGCCTAGAACTTGTTATGTAGACCAGGCTGTCCCCAAATTCACAGGGATCCACTTGCCTGACTCTGCCTTCTAAGTACTAGGTTTGGAAGCATATACCACCACTCCTGGCATGACCAGGTCTCTTAAAAAAGAAATGAGAAGAGGAGAAATTAACTTAATGGTAGAGCACTTGTCTACACACTCACGGGCTAGAAAGAAGGGGAACCAACTGACAGGTCCATTCTGCTTTGACTAAAGGTCAGAGTTAGAACTTCTGTTCCTTCAAGGTTATTGTTAACAGTTCAGAAAACACGTGTAGCTAATTGTCAGACCTAGTATTTCAGGTTTTAAAAAGTAGATCTGTTCCTACATCAAACAAAAGTCTAAGGATCCAACTAGATTCTTACGCCCTTTGGGAAATAACAATGGATTCCACACAGGGAGTGGTTTACCTACAGAATGTTTTGGTCTAGGGTGTGAGTTAACTTGTCCTGTTTTGGCCAACAGAATGTTTAACTAAGAATGTAGCCCGCAGTCCTTCAACTGATCTGTTCATTCCTTGTCTCATGTTAATGCAGGTTTTTTTTGTTTGTTTGTTTGTTTTGTTTTTTTCTATCTTACTCCTACCTTTTAGAGTTGGGGTATTTAAGAAATGGGAATTAAATGCAGGCTATTTTTCAGCATTCACCGGAACTCCCTCCTGATGCTATATTCTGTTTCTTTTTTATCTTATTTTTCTAATCCCTGACAATCAATGGAGGGCATACACACATGTAGGCATCTCATGTTTTCCTTTTACAATGTATGAGTTAAGGTCAAGTGACAGCAGCTAGTAAGGTCCACAGCCAGCTCTATCATACTCCCAAGGAATAGCAGTCCTGGGTTCACTAAAAGCTAAGCCTGGGCTGGACCAACAGGACTCTGCTCCCTATCCAGGCTTCTCTGGTGGGACATGTCACTGCTGAGTCTCAACATTGCATCACAGACAGAGAGACACCATCTGCACTTGATCTTAGCCAAAAGGCCGAGAAGCGATTGACAGACACCTTCTGGAAGATATATTCCTTCAGTGCCTATGCTGGGAGATGCCACCAGCTCAGAACATGTCTAGGGAGCAGCAGGCCATGTTTTCACTGCTTCAGTGTTCCTCCCTGCTCACATCACACTCCAGGACTAACTGGGCAGGAGCCTTGGCAAAGCTAGAATTGGAAAACCCCAGCTATAGGCACTGACCAGACACCTGGTAGGTACCAGGAAGGCTTCACAAAGCTTACTGAAAGCAAGTGGTTCAGGGAAAGGAGTAGAAACTGGCACACAGTACTCTTTGTAACATTTCAGGCAAAAAAGGGTGAGTCTTATGCTGGACTGCTAGAGAGCCACTAGGGACCTCCCAAGTAGAAGCACATGTCCTCTTAGGGCAGACATAGACCTCGGAAGCTCAGCTATGCCCTAAGGTCTACTTCCTGATGCAAGCATGCTTTAAGATGGCCACGAAGAAAACACCAGACCAAGGAAGTGTGAACTGACCAAGGGTCAGCCCCTTGAGGCAAACCTGTTAGGTAAAGCTCATGATTATGTCCCAGGTGGAGAAGATGGGCCCCAGAGCCCTGATCACAGGTTTACATGTGTGGTTGGGATGCCAATCTAGCTTACTTGACAACTATGAGGGTCTGAACTGCTACATGAAATTGTCTGTGGAGCAGGGGGCTTCAATCCCTGGCTTAGAACACAGAAATGTAGTTGGCATGTAGGACTGAAGCCATCAGATGAGAAGTGCCCCAACATGTGTGTTTCCCTCTCCAGCACTCTGCCCAAGAGGACAGGGAAAGAGCAACAGCAACCGAGTGTCCTGTCCTAATGAATAAAACCTTGTGTATGGCCTCTTACCTCACAGCATCCAGGCGTTTGTTCTGCCGAACAAGTTCAATGAACTCCTGAATCCTGAGGCTGAACTCCAGGCAGCTCTGAGGGCAAAGACAGACAGGGTTAGAAGGTGTCACCTGTCAGCAGCGAGATGGCCTAGGCACTCGGGCACCAGGATCCACAGGTCCCACAGATTCTATCATCAAACTCAGGGCCTCCCATGGGCACTGAGAAGCAATGCTATGGCCAGAGTCTCTATTCTAATGGGCAACAGTCCTCTTCCAGTAGGACTAATGCATTATGCAGACAGTGAGTTCAATACCCAAAGGCAGTCATGTGGCACCTGTATGGGCAGCAGACAGGAATTGTCATTAGCTCCCAGAGGACATGGGGTAAGGTTAAGTGACTGTATGAGGAAATCCTGCCAACTCCCTGGCGAGTTTTCCAGGTCCCCTACAGTCAAGACCCTATTGTCTATGAATACCATAAAGCAATTCTTCCTCTAAACGTGTCTCCTCTAGCTGGGCATGGTGGTGCACACCTTTAACCCCAGCACTCAGGAGGCAGAGACAGGTGGATGGATCCCTGTGAATTAAAGACCAGCCTGGTCTACATAGTGAGTAGTTCAGGACAGCCAGAGCTATGTAAAGAGACCTTGTCTTAAAAAGTTTCTTCTCTACCACCTCCACTAGGCTTCAACTCAGCACACTTCTTGTCTGTACTGTAAGCCATGCTGCCTGAGCTGGAGGTTGCTCTGTAAAAATGTCCACAAGTTGTTTATCTAAGACTGATACCTGGTAGAAGGGGACAGTGCCAAGTGGGTATGAGGTAGCAAGAAGGTGGAACCTCAAAGGTGCTGACACAGAACACTAAGACAACAACAAAAGATGGAAGGCTGAAAAGATGACCAGGAGGGCTCCAGGCAGAAACAGGGATAATACAAAGGCCCTAGGAGAGAAGGAAAAAAATACCTGGAGCAATAAGCCCAAGGAAGCTAATGTTCCTGTCAAGACTCTAAGGTCCAGGCTGGAGGATCAGGAGATGAGAGAATGGGTGCGTCCATAAATGCAGAAGCTTTAAGATTTGCAGTTATAAGGAAGAACTGAGATCACCACAGTGGCTCTTGGGGACAGTACAGGGTATGCTGGTAGATGCCATCTACATAGAAGATCAAAGCTGACTCTAAAACCAGCACTACAATCCAATGCAGGCAGAAGTTCCTGTGACTGGAGGCTAGCCAGTAGGAATATTAACTGTTACCACCTTACACAGAAAGCACCTTTCTTTGCAAGTAATAATCTAAAGATCCCCAGGCAATAAGCACCAGACAGTGGAACACTTGCCCAGCATGTACAGAGCCACCCGTAAAACCAGCACCTAGGAGGCTGAGGCCTCAATAAATTTGAAGTTAGCTTGAGGCAACGTCCTCCTAAAAGCTACTCAAAACCTTCAGCATAGCTTCAGGACACATAAAACACTTCCTGACAGAAAACAGGAATGAGGATATGAAAAACTAGTCTAAGACTATTCATCCATAGGTTACCGATTTCAGAGAATCCATATTACAACAGCACAGACTTCACATGGCAAGTAAATCATTCATGAACATATAAGACTTAATTTTCCAGTGCCACATCCTTTACTACCTAGCCCCTTCTATGTACCCAATCCCCATGGCCCATTTCAATGTAACTCCAAAAAAGCATACTCCATCACCAGCTGCTTTGACTATTCCACCAACACAATGTAACCACAGCTTCACAATTCTGTGTAGGAAGATGACAGAGATATCCACTCTGATCCCTGCATTGGGGCCCTCCCGTGCCCAGGCTGAGGGTCAAGCAGTCTGGAAACAGTACATTTCAAGCCAGAGCAGGTGCTGTCCTGATTGTGTGGTGGGTGGCAGGCTTATCAGGAAAAAAGAGGGTGTCCAAGGCTCCCTAGGAGCAGCCTGGCCCCACTGATGAAGAGGTACATGTGAGTGCTTTGCTCCCTTTAAAACCAGGAAACAAAGCAGGACTGAAAGGTGAACCTGCACATTAGAGCCCCATTAAGCTGCAGAGCAACACCGTTCCTCCTATAGTTGGTGGGTACCAGGAGGATGTTTAAAAGCAGGATGAGACCACTGTACAGGTATTAAAGGAAAAGCAGTACCCCTCCTCCCAACCCTGACAGCATTTCTCCATGTAACAGTTCTGGTTGTCCTACAGACAGCTTTGCAGACTCACTTTGTAGACTAGGCTGGCCTTGAATTCAAACTCAGAGATCCACCTGCCTCTGCCTCCTGAGTGCTAGGATAAAAGGTGTGCACCACCACCACAGCCCAGTGAAAAGTTTTGTTTTATAAAGCATATACCTTAAATCTGCCTTTATTATTTAGGAGCAATATTCCCTAACAGTTAACTTTCAAATACCTTACCAATATACAGAATGCCTATTTGTCATGCAAATTAACCCTCCAGACCTAAATCTTAAACATGTATCTACCAAGTCATATAGTGGACTGACTGGCCACCCTGTTCACTCTACAGCAGCTGGAGACTCTGAATTTACCATTCTGTGTGACTTCTAGACAAAAGGCTTCCAGGTTGTTCTTTCAGTGTCCTGTCTAGATTAGAGACCTAAGCTAATTTACAGATCTTACCTTGGTGCCCTGTTATATTTCTAACTTAGTGAAACTGCATCTGAGATGTTTCTTTTCCCATCCAGATCAGTGTATCTGATTTGTGGGACTTCAGTATGGTGTGGCTCCTCCACTATTTCTCCGATAGGAGGAGAGAGCATGTGTTCATGTGCACATTCGAATTATACAGATAGTATAATGTGATGTGATGGGCAACCCTATTACTGGGCACCTTCACAGTGTGTTTATGGACACCCCTAACATTTCCCTTCTATCTCACTTCTTAGGCACTAAGGTAATGCTTACCAGTTCAGCAATCAGCACCTCAATTTCTCAGGCTCTGCCTACCCAGAGGGTCCATCCCTGGTCCACATGGACCAGTCATAGTAAATTCAGTAAGTTTGTAGACACACTGCCTAGAGAGGTCAAAGCTTGGGAGATCACTTCATGAAAGATAAAAGCCTAGTGTTTTCTGTAGGAGGGAGTGAAGGTGGAAACTGAGTAGGCCAGACTATTATGGAACGAACCATTCTGGCTTTCCTTTTGGGGGTTTCTGTACCAAGATCCTCACTGGTGTTCTACTCTTTTGTTCCATCTTCATCTCATGCTCACTTTGGCAGTTCTGAGTGGCAGAGTGTCACTCTTGGCTGGTTACTCCACGCACCCCAACAAACTGAACCCGATGGATTAAAGCAGCAGTCTAGAGCACAGCCCCTCTGGTGGAAGCAGAGCCTACTAATGGAAACTAACACATTTCTGCTACAAAACCCTAAGACGATAATTTTCAGTGAGCAGGTTTAAGGTCTGTGGTCTGTGTTTCACTTTGAAAGAATGTTTTAAAAGTACAAAGTGTATATTCAGTAGAACATCACACCCGAGTTGTGTAGCCCCTATCTGACTAAGTGGGGAACCCACAGCTGCCTCAACTACTAAGTGCAGTGGGCATGAACCAAACCAAGAGGCAGGGTTTTTACCTAAAGGTAAACCACTTGAACCCCATCCCACATCCAACAACTCAATCTTACAAACCATCACCAAACCAAAAGGTTGCAAGCAGGTGAGGGCATGATGGTCCTGGAGAGATAGCACAGCTACTCAACTTTGGCCTCTCCTTCATTAGAGACCTATCCTCGCCAGAAGTCCAACTGGGAAAGCCCACACACCTTCATCTTCCGGAGTCGGGACTTGTTATCATGGCACCAGGCAAGGCAGGTGGCCGTCTCACGCCTCTCCAAGGATTCTTCTACTTCTTTGGCTGTCAGGAACATCTCGATATTCACAAGGTCCTTAGAGGAAGGGGCAGCTCAGGTCACAACATGCCTATGGCCTACAAGCAGGGGCAACTGATTTCTACCCTCTTCACCCCAGCCTCCTACCCAGAGTTTAGGCTTGGCCCTACTGCACCCCTGCCTCCGGTTCAACCTGTCTAGGGCACTGCTCATAGATAGTACCCAGGGAATAAGATTCCAGGAGCAGAAATGGTCCGTGATGACTGGGAAGCTTACATGTGGCAGATGCCCATGGTTAGAGGAACCAGAACCATCCTGTTTTAATAAAGAAAGATCAACAAGGATCATAACCAGACTGTTATAGATACACTTGGACTGGCTCCCAGCACAGGGTACAGGCACTCTGTGGCTAACCTTCGTCAATTTGATGAGATTTAGAATCACCACGGAAATTAATCTCAGCATATTTGTAAGGGACCACCTAGCTTAGGTAAATATTAAAGGTGGGAAGATTCATGGTAAATGTGGGTTGTACTATTCCAGGGGCTGCAAGTCTCAAGTCTGAAAACAGAGAATGCAAACTGAGTACTGGTAATCATCTCTACTTCCTAACTGTGTACACACATAAACATCTGCCTCCTGCTTCTGTTGCCATGTCTTCTCTGGCATGATGGACTATCTCCTGTAATTCTCAAAATAAACCTTTCTTCATTAAGTTACTTTTGTCAGGCATTTTGGTGCAGCAACAAAAGTTACACCCCAAACAAACCACAAACCAGTGTACAACCTTCTTCAAGCCCTCAGCATAGGGCACAATGCCTCCACACGTGTGTGTGTGTGTGTGTGTGTGTGATATAATACTCTCCCCAGTGCCTATGTTCTTTAAAAAGGGCCAAAGACAGAAAATCTGCTGAGCTCTGGAGGGTTCGTACAAGGTCAGGGTCCCTCTTCATTAAAGTGTCCAACAAGATCAGCAAGAATTGAGTGGCTGGGACAGTAAGATGTACGCACATTATGAGAAAAGCAGGGAAGCTACCTGAAGAAAATGGAAATTTTTAAAAATCACACTGATTTATATATCAGTGGGCAGATATATGGAGGTTGGAAAATGACTTGCAGGAGCTAGTTCTCTCTTCCCACCATGTAGTTCACAGGGATCAAAATTAGTTTTGACAACAAGTGTGCCTTTACTTGCTGAACCGTCTCATCAGCCTGAAAACACAATTTCTGGGCTATATTCCAACAAAACATATCGATAACAAACGGTTTCTCAACTAACAAGTAGAGTAAGAACACAGAACTGCTAATTCCTAGTTGAGTCATGTGTAGTATGTATGCTCTGGCCAGAATCTATAGGGACTGGATGTTTCTTCTGACAAACCCCATGACAACGGTCCCAGTTAGCATCATATCCCAAGCACTGGACACTACACATACAGGAAATGACCAGAGACGGGACAAAGAAGTGGAAATTATGGGAAGCTCCTTCCAGAGACATGCTGGGCAGAGCATGTGGAACTTGCTGCTGAACATGGTGCAGACTCAGCACAGCCTTTAAAGTAAAAGAAATCGTAATAAGACTCCTACTATTCCTATTTCAAGATAAACAATCATAAGAAGCAGACTAGAGCTAATACCAATGCAATTAAAACTAATGGCCTGGATGATGTGAAATAGCACAGTTGGAAAAAGATGCTTGCCACCAAGCCTGACAACCCAAGGACTCACATGGCAGAGAGAAAACTGACTTCCAAAAGTTGTCCTCTAACTTCTACACATGTCATAACATGTATGATAAGTTTAATAAAAATTTTAAAATAATAATGGCTTACAAGAAAAGTAACAAGAAAAAAAATATGGCAACCCATGGGTTCAGAGATACACTCTGGTGGCCATTCACAGGCTGGGTATTCAATGTCTAGTGGCAGTGGTCACTGGTCAGGGGCAAGAAAGCAGCAATACCTTTCCCTGGCTATATGGGCATGTCACTGGCTCCAGGGAGCTCCTGTCAAGAACACCAACCTTCATGCCTCCTTAGGCACCACAAGGCCAATAAGTTCAAGTTGGCTAAAAGCAAGTTAATTTTATCCAGTGATCTTCAGTGACTGTTAGTCACCGTAACAGGTAGAAACAGAAAGGAATGCGATGCGAAAACATTCACTCCTAAGCAGGGGACCAAGAGTTCAAAGAGCCCACCTCAATGCCACTCTGGCGAGCCAATTTCACAGCTGTGTTGTAGTAGCCACAGCGCAGGAGATGCTCCACCATCATGCGGTCCATGCGCTTCCGTTTCCACATGCTGGCTGCTGCTGGCTGGTCACTGCTGTGCTCCTTGAGGTGTTCGATCCTACGTTTGCAGAGCTTGGCACTCTCATCCTCAGCCTGGATGGACTCTACTGCCTAAGTCACAGCAAACACACTTGAGATTGGTCCACCAGCAGCAATGAAAACATACATTTTTACAACCTCTTCTGTATACTTGCAAGAAGACAAGCAAGGAAAGGCAAAAGCTAAGATGATTGTTGGACTATATGGTAGAAATAGAAGAAATCAGGCTCTACATCTGTTTGGGGTGAATTTGTGTGAGACAGTAATTACTAAGAGGGACATGACATACTACCCACTACTTCACATGCTTGCTGAGCACATTTGAGGCCCTATTTCCCTAAAAAAAAAGGCTTAAAATGCATGCGTATCTTTTTTGGTTTAAGCTACATTGTCAGATGTTTAAAATTTGAAATTTATTGTACTTTCCTTGTCTTATTATTTACTATAAAGTGACTCATTACTTTGAGATAGGGTCCACCTGTGTAGGCCTAGCTAGTCTGGAGCTTGCTATGTGAACCAGGATTGTCGTTCAAACTCACAAAAATCCTAGCTCTGCCTCCTGAATGTGGGGATTAAAAGCATGTGTCATGTTTGGTCTGACTTTTAAATATAACTTCTCATGCTCAGACAATGCTCCTAGGCAGGTGCAGTCCTGGCCTTTTCTTAATCTGACCCCTATCTGGGACTGGGACTGATGATTCTCTTCTGTTGTCTGAGTTCTCTAACCCCTTTGGGAAGCTGTTTTGAAGGACTACTCAAATCTTTAAAGGTCATCCTCAGTGGCTAGGTCATTTTGACAGTACCAGGAAGTTCTGGGGTGAAATATCAGTGTCCGCAAGCCCTAGCTTCCTCATGGGGCTTAGGACACTTTCAGTTCTCTTTCTAGCAGCATGAGGCCTAAACATCCTTTCCACAGTTTGCCTATGTCTTGATTTCCCAGTCAGGGCCCATTTGCAGAGGACAAACCTTCCTCTTGAGGACACTCAGCTTCTCCACCACACCATCCAGTAGGCTGACCACAGAGTCCACAGCTGGGCAACTACTCAAGGTCTTCTCAAGCTCAGCTACCACCATGGTGACGTGGCTGGTCTCCCGATCAATGTTTTTCTGGGCAGCTCGGAAGCGTTTATTCAGTGTCTCATAGGGCACCTAGACAAGAAAAGGCAGAAAGAATCTCAGCCCTGACATTCAGTGCACAGATACATCCCAGGCACAGCACATGGGTCTCCTTCACATCCAGCAAAGGCAGTCTAAGCCCTGAGCTCTAAAACATCTCCCAGCATCCTGGAGCAGGACCCACAAAGCATGACTGGACATGGTCCAGAGCCTGGAAGTGAGACTGACACTAAGACACATGCTGTCTTAGTCTTTGAATAATGCTAAGCCACAATTTTTTCACAAAAAAGAAAAAAAATAAGTGTATACAGACAAAATAACAGCAAAGTTTTTATCTAGAAAAACAAACAGTTAAAAAAGATGAGAGAAAGGGGCTTCCCATCAAGTCATGGGAAACTGGGGGTAAAGACTACATTGGGTAGGGCAGTCAGGGTGGGTCCAAAGAGCTTCATATCATTCAGGTTAATGTGAAGTCATCATATTTCATGTGAAATTAAAAATGCACATTAACATTTCTCCTCCGTGAAAAAATATTATCCTAATTGTTAAAAAAAACCAAAACTACCATTTCCTACAGAAAAATTACAAAGTAAGCACTATGCAAAGAATTGTCAAGTCACTATGATTTTCTGTCTTCCCAGGAAATCACTGTGATGTGGGATTCCCCTCTGTATGCTCTGAATACCATTGGTTAATATAGAAAACTGTCTTGGGCCTGCGTAAGGAATAGAGGTAGGCGGGGTAAACTAAATTGAATGCTGGAGGAAGAGGTGGAGTCAGAGAGAAACCATGTAGCCCCACCAGAGACAAACGCCAGACGGAACTTTACCCGGTAAGCCACAGCCACATGGCAATACACAGATTACTAGAAATGGGTTAAATTAATATGTAAGAGTTGGCCAATAAGAAGCTAGAGCTAATGGGCCAAGCAGTGTTTTAAATAATATAGTTTCTGCGTGATTATTTCGGGTCTGAGCTGCTGAGCAGCTGGGAACCAACAAGCGGCCTCCTAATAACATCACTGTCACACTTTTCTCTCATTTCCTGGCCCGTGACTGTGGGCATAGCACACTAAGCTGTACCTGAGCAATGCCCCACCTCTATGGCAAGCAAGGCTACAGCCATGGCTCCTATCTCTACTGTCAAGTACTGCTAGGATCAACTTTGCTGTCACAGCAAACTCACCTGTGGGGAAAAATGTTTTATTTATTTATTTTCTTTTTTGAGACAAGGTTTCAATGTGTAGTCTGAGCTGTCCTGAAACTGTACACCAGGCTACCCTGGAACTCACAGAAATCCAGCCTCCATAGTGAAAGGATTAAAGATGTGTACCACCACACTCAATACCCAGCTTACCAGTGATCTTAAACCCACTCAGCAACATGGGCAGAGTCAGGGACCCTGCACCAGCCAGCCACTAAGATCATGGTGAGGCCTGATAAAGGCAGGAATGTAAACAGAGACCTAGACATGGTTCACTATGAAACCTAGGCTATTTAAGAGCAGGTAACATAAAGACAACAACAGACATGGGAAAAGGACTAGGTTTACTTTCCCCAATCCCAAACCCACTTTTCTCCAGTCCTGTGTTGACTGGTACTCCCCAGGCAGGCAGCTTCAGGCAGGAACATGCAATGTGTACCCATTCCTGTCTAACCTAAGGCTTCACTGGTACAAGAGGTAAATTCCACTAGACGAGACATGTGAGGAAGGTACAGCAAGATGGCAGTGAGCTCTTGCTTGCTGGTGAGCGAGGAAATCCTGCAGTGTTGGAAATGATGATGGAGAAGTTGTCAAATAGCAAATATCTCAACAGGGTAATAAGAAACAAGAGACTCGTGTGGCCAGTACAGCTAGCTCCTGGGCCAGGTAGAGAATAGCACAGGCTGTAGCATGCTCTCTGGAGGCTCTGTGATACGTTTCCTAAGTAGTCAGCCTGTCACAGTATGGGTGGCCAAGGGCAACCTGCATTACCTTGCCCAGCCAACACTGTTTGTCTTCATGGATATGTTTTCCTGAGGATTCAGCACTCCTCACCAAAGGGGAGGGGGGAAGTGGGATATGTGTGGATACGCAGGGATATGTGTGGATACGCACGCACACACACGCACAAGAGATTCCTCTATTCCTGTCTACCCAATAGAGAGATGTATTCAAAATTGTTTTTGTCCAATGCCTTCCTACTGCAGACTCTTAGGAAGAACCTAATGGGAGAGTAGACAGACATAAGACCCAGTGTGAGACTTTGGCAGCCACCAAGTCCCTGAGCCACCATAGCACTTGACACCTTTGCCAGGTCCAACTCTCTTACATGCTACCCAATTTAAGGATTATCCTGCAAGGAGGCAGAATTCTGGCAGGCAAATCAATCATATATTCTTCAACCACAACGCATTCCAGCCCACCAAACAGCAGAGAATGTAGTTAGAGGCTTTGTGTACATAGCTTTGTGTACATCCCCAGACCCAACACAGCCCAACCTGTGGCCAAGAATACCTTCTCGGGGTGTTGCTGGATGCCTGAAGAATGTCTTCCTAGCAAGCCTATTTTGTGCAATAACAAGAGAAAACAAATACTACCAGTAGGCTGCAGACATAGGTTCCTGTTCTTTATGGCCAAAGGAAAAGGGTTTAGTTTCGCCTAACATTATGTCAAAATACAAAGTTTATAAAGTCAAAACAAAATGAAAGCAGCATTTGCTAGAACTCCTCTGTCAGGAGCAATGCTATCAGAAGAATGAGCTGTTGCCATGGTGGATGAGACATTGACTCACACCTGCATGTACTGTCAGGCTCTGGGATTCAGTCCCAAGTATAGGAAAAAAAATACTGGGCTCCCAAGAGGGAAAACACCAGTTCCCAGCTGTGGTCATGGGTTATCATCTAACAAATTCCACCAGGTGTTGCTTAGCTGTTAAAAGCACTTGGTGCTCTTATAGAGGATCTGGGTTCAGTTCACCGCACCAATATCAGGTGGCTCACAACTGCGGTGATTCTAGCTTCAGGGATGTGACATGCTCTTGAGGCATCCTCAGGAACTACATGCACATGGTACACATACATACATTCAGATATACATAAAAACTTATATAAGCAACTCTTTAAAAATCAAAACAAAAACATCAGACTACAAGGCAGGAGCACTGAGTGAGCAAAGGCAGTTCCACTAGCCCCCCCACTCTCAACACAACGCCAACAGTCTACCTTTCCTCCCTTTTGCTGGCGATCCTTTGGGTGGTTTCCCTTCTGACCTGGACCCACACTTTCCTTCAATACAGCAACACCAAGTTAATAAAAATTAAAATGAAAACAAACAAAAACAAAACCCAAGCTACACAATACCATCTGCCACACATTAAAATTATATTCCAATAAATATAAAAATGTAATTATAAACTTGTGCATAAAGCTCCATCTAGGTGGCACTGGTTGATGTGAATAGACTCTCAATAGAATAAAAATCCTGCCAAGTCTTATGCCCCATGAAGACCCTGAGTGAAACCTAGCATATAACACCTGCAGGTTTCAAGTGTTCTAAAATCTGTCAGCAGATCAGCTGACTGTTGGGACTAACACATCTACGTTGCCCCACACTTATTGAGATGGTCTACCAACACAGGTAATGACAGCAAAACCCCATCAGTTCCATCAGTTCAGCGTGTCCATCTAACTGTTATCTAGAGAGATGGCAGATAGTCATCTATTCTAAGTTCATGGCTCTGCTGAGAATCTTCTGAGAAAACAAAATCCAAGACCGAGTATATTGAAATGAGGTGTGAACAAAACCACCGTGTCCATGTAGAATCTATGGGAAGGCTGCACAGCATATGGCTTGCACTGCAAATGGTTCACATGTTGACTGAGGTTTCTGTCCCGCCTGGACCCTCAGCCGTTCAGTCTCAAAGAAACACACAGAGGTCTACAATAATCATAAACTGGTTGGCCTATTTGCTCAGACCTCTTATTAACTCTTACATCCTGCATTAACCCATAATTGTTGTCTGTGTTGGGCTAATGTGATGGCATAGACCTGAAAAGGTACTGTGACAGTTCCTAATACTGTTAGCTGAGTGTCCTCCTGGGGTTCTGCACTGAGCATCTCTTCCCAGACAGCCATCACGCCTGAGTCTAACCTTAGAATAGCCCAGTGTCAACTTCCCTTGGTTAGACTTAGACACATGATTGTCAGGCACCCCTCTTTACTCCCTTCTTTAGATTACCTTCCCCCTCCCCAGGCTCCAGCATAATGGTCTGCTCCTCCTAGGGCCTAGGTCAGGTGCCTGCATCTCATCTAAGACTACAGAATGGGTAAAGTAGCTGACTACTCTCAGGGGCTCTTAGAACATGTCTTATAGTATAGTCAACAATCAAGAAGGAGCTTCCCAAACAAACTTCTTCCTTTTACCCATACCTTTCCCAGACCTGGAAACCAGTCCTCTTTGCCCCTTTCCAGAGGCAAATGCTCTCCTCATTGAGTTATGCCAGGTGATTCCAAACTGTAAGTTCCAACAGCTCCTTCCAAAGGGCTCTGGAGAATGAACAAGCAGTATTAAGACCCAAGCTAAATCACCACTCACAGATGAGGGCAGGCTGAAGACACTTCCAGATACGCAAGGCTGAAAAGTTCAGCAAGCACAAACTTTCTCTGGGAGGAAAATGTCTCAAGACAGTATTCAATAAGGCTAAACAGGAAGTCTATAAGGAAAGACAACAGACACAGGACATGATACTAAAGAAGAAACTAAAAAAGATGGTAACCAACATGCCTATACATGTAATAGACTTTAAGGAAAAACTGGGGAAATGAGGCAAAATACTAAATATATACTCTTCACAAAAAAGACAAATGAGGCAGCAAGGATGTTTACAAGTAGCAGAAAACAACAGCATAAAGAACAACCTACAGGTTGGCATATAAGCCACGTGTCCAACACTTGCATTACTGGTACTTGGAGGTAAAGGTAGGAATATAAGTACAAAGCCAGTCTAGGTGATACACATCACATTCCAAGGACACCTAAGATACATAGAAACATCCTGTCTCAAAAACAAGAAAAATTATCTCTTAAACTCAGCAAAAAAAAATAGTGTGTAAAGTCTCTAAAGATGCTATGCAAGAATATAAATGATGGGGTGTGTGAGTGTGGAGAACATGGTTCATTCCCAGAACTCACATCAGGCAGCTCAAACCAGCTTGTGCTCCAGTTCCCAGAGATCAACACCTTCTTCTGGCACCCCTCCTTCTCTCTCTCTCTCTCTCTCTCTCT
>LOJH01004334.1:4070-20413 GCA_001685095.1 Ellobius talpinus | reverse complement strand
ATCCCAGTCTTTTTATTGTTTTTATTTTGAGGCATGGTCATGCTGAGTTTATAAAACTGCCTTTGAAGCCAGCGTCCGCCTGCCTCAGGCTCTAGAGGAGATGCATACATTCAGCCCTAGCACTAGTATATTTGAAATCAATGAAATTTCTCTGTGCAATTATTTTTTTGAGGCAGGGTCTCTATGTAGCCCTGACTGTTCTGGAACTTGCTATGTAGATTAGGCTGGCCTCAAACTCACAGAAATCTACCTGCCTTCAAGTGTTGGGATCAGAGATGGACACCACTACTCCCAGCCTGTAACTTTCAATTTAGTCTTTAGTGTTGGGGTTTTTTTGTTTTTGTTTTTTTTAAAGGGTAGTGGATTTTTGAGACCTGATCTTTCTATATAGCCTAGTCTGGCCTGGTACTGTGTAATCCAGGTTGTTCTTGAAGTAAAGGCAATCCTTCTGTCTCAGTCTCCTCAGTGCAGTAGTTACAGGTGTGCAGCATCATGCCAACCTTCTCATTTCAGTCATTTTTTAGGCTTAAAGCATAAGGGATAAGACTATAGTAGCTATAATTTTAAGCAGCAAACTAAAAGTAGCCTACAGGTGAGATGCCTGCCAGCATGGATCCTGGCAAATTTGCATTTCAAAAGAAAGAACATACATTTTCAGCTTTTGGTGAATTGGCAGTGGACCAGAAAGGCTGATTGTCTTGCATTTCATCAAGAAAATCCTGCTGAATAAATAGCAGTTTCTCCATCTCATGTGAAGCTGTGCAAAACAGGAAAAGCATGCTATTCCCACCTTCTCTTCATACTGACCTCTCATCATTAAGGAATCAGTTTTCTGTACAGAGGGTACAACTGCCCTGTCCTTTTGACCTGGTAGCTTTTGGGAAGATAAACTGAGTATTCAGTGGTGTGTAAACAAACTCTAGCAGCTCCTACTTTTGTCAGCCTGGGCTGCTTTTCTGCCTGGGATGGTTTTGTTTGTCTGTTTTTCCCGAGACAGGGTTTCTTTCTGTAGCATGACTGTCCTAGAACTCACTCTGTAAACCAGGCTGGCCTTAAACTCACAGAGATCCACCTGTCCTCTGCCTCCTGAGTGCTGAAATCAAAGGCATGCGCCACCACCGCCCAGCACCTTGCATAGGGTGGAGGGACAAAAAAGACCTTATCTCTCCAACAAGGCATGTTCAGTCTCCAGCTCCAATTTTTCTGGCAAATATAATAAATTAGCAATTGACTATGAAGTAGAGAGTCTTTTTCTCCTGTGGGCCAGGGCTGCCAAGAGTTCTGAGTTGGGATCCAAGGCTTTTGACAAGCCCCAGGTAATTCTGACAGAGCTTATGTGAGATGCTGACATAACCACTGGCTTCTGCTTAGCAAAGGAGATCCTAGAATCACAATCCTGCCTCGTGTAACTCGTGACTCGGGAGCTTTCTGATCTTCCCACAAGAACCACAGAAGAGCCAAATCTGGGGCTCAGGTTTTGAGAAATGCTAATTTGAGGGGGTGATTTAAGAGTAAACAGTTTCTTTTCAGGAGGCCAAGTGTTGTTCTAGAGATGGGGTCTTACAGTCTAGGTTGGCCTTGAATTCACTATATAGCCAAGACTTTGAACTCCTTCCTCACCTGCTTCTGCTGCTCAAATGCAGGGATTATAGTCAGGTACCACCAAGCCTGGCTTAAACCCTTTGTTTGGTTTCAAGAAGTTGTCTCACCTACTACCCAGGCTGATCTCAAATCTTAGCATCCCATGTAGCTGGAACTACAAGCCAGAGCCACTCCTTTGCCCAAGTTCTCCTGACACTACCTGTGTTATGCCTGCAATTATGAGCCTATCTCTGGATGGAGACTGCTACTTTATCCTACATTTCATACAGTGTGAAGATATTGTTAAATAATGGCAACCAAGATGGAAATGATGGTGGCTTGGTGCTCTGACCTGGTTTTTACATGTTCTTGCAGACACCTGAAGGGAGAGGCAGTGTATAGCAGGGCTCCTGGCTTGTTCCTCACAGGTGCCATCAATTTGTTGAGGTATTGCTCCTCAGCAACCCATCAGACTCATAGTGTTCCAGAGACTCTGGAACACATTTTGCCTGAAAATGTATAAATGTAATGTTAACAATTATGTCTGTTCTCTAATTCTGTCCTCTAGTAAGGTTTTACTGTCCTTATAGTACATTTCCTGAGAAGCCTGAGTTACAAGAGATCTGTAGTCTTTTCTGATGTGCTTTGAAGTAAGTTTATATCTGGAGTATCAGGGCCTAAGTAGACCCAGGCTCTAGGCTTTAAATAGCCAACCCTTTGATGATATTTAGCCTTAGCCCATCTGGGCCTCAGTTTTCCCATCTTACAATGCTGGGAAAGAACCAGTAGGCCTGTTTTGTATTCTGGTCAAGCATCCTGATTTTAGGGAGAAGGCTGCCTTGCTCCCTAGCTAATGTTGTAGCCAGTCTTTGAGATGGACTTCTGCCATTCTGGTGGCCTTGCAGGCAAGAAGGCTAATTGCTAAGTCCTTGATGGCTTTACCAGACTAGAATCTTTAAAGCAAACAAACACTTTATTTTTGCAATGGAGCTGGGAGTCTTCCTGTGTAGAACATTCATCTGTCATTGTAGATTCCTCCCAGAGGTAGCAAAGGACTTAGGAGTCAGTGGTGGAGCTACACAGGAGTAGGTTTTTTGTTTGTTTTATCTTTAATGCTGTCTTTGCTCCCAGCCATCTAGAGGTATGGTGGTAAGTTATGTATTTAGTGACATAGTGGCTGTCCTGCTGCTTTCATGGCTACTACTTGAGCTCTCACCAAACCTTGTTTAGCTCTTATGTTCTATGGTAGAATTACTGTTCTTAACTGGTGCTTTCTGCTGAGCCTCAGGAGTATTACCCCACTTTGAATAAATGTAGCAAGCAGTAAGAAAACTCCCTGAGCTCTACTTCAGGTACCTCAGTGTTCAGTGGCCTTGACAACAGTTTCCCCTCAGCCCATCAGCAGTATGACATGACAACAATGGAAATAGGCACAGAGGACAAAGGAAGCAGTAGTCCAGCCATCTTCCTTTCATCCATTCTGGTTCCCTGCCAGGTACTTGGGGGTAGGGGGAATCTGTTTTCCTATATTCCTTTAAAAGTCTGTTAAAGGATCAAATATTAGCCAGGTGGTAGTGGCTCAAACCTTTAATCCTAGTACTCGGGAGGCAGAGGTAGGTGGATCTCTGTGAGTTTGAGGCCAGCCAGGGCTACACAGAGAAGCCCTATCTCAGGGGGAGCAAAAGATCAAATATTGTCAGTAAAAATGGTAAAGATGGTTCCTCCATTGGTTGCTATAGAAAATGTTTGTTCGAACCTCATGTAGATTTATGGTCTTTCTTCAGAAGAGAATTGTGAGACCTGGGCCAGGTGACACGTGCCCATGATCCTGGTGTTTGGGGGTTGGGGTGGAGATAGGAGGATCAGGAGTTAAAGGTCATCCTCAGAGGACTCACCCACAGGTGTGTAGCTCCACAACCCTTGCTCTACCATGCAGATGACAAGTGGCAAGCCTGACCCTCAAGATATCACCAGCCACTAACTGATGCCTGTGTCTTGCAGAACTGCTGGAACTGTGGCCGAAAAGCCAGTGAGACGTGCAGTGGCTGCAATATTGCTCGCTACTGTGGTTCCTTCTGCCAGCACAAGGACTGGGAGCGGCACCACCGCCTCTGTGGCCAGAGTCTGCATGGCCATAGTCCCCACAGCCAGAGCCGGCCACTGCTCCCTGGAGGGCGGGGTTCAGCCAGGTCTGCTGACTGCAGTGTGCCCAGCCCAGCCCTGGACAAGACCTCAGCCACCACCTCACGTTCCTCAACACCTGCCTCTGTGACAGCCATCGATGCCAATGGACTCTGAGCCACAGACTCCACCCACCCTGATGACCACTCCACATGGCCGAATGCTTGCACCAGGGAGCTGGCAATTAGAACAAGTGGCTGTTTGAGTCATCAGCAAGAAGCGAATTGGCAGAAAGCATCCGAGAGGCACTCCATAGTTTCTCTAGGATGGCCACGTGTCCCTCAGAGAACTAGTTTGTCATTCTCTGCACATAGGAAGTAGCTTGAGCTGCATCCTCCATGGCTTTCCTGATGTTTCTCTTCCAGCCAAAACTGGCATATCCAGCCCCTTCTCAGTGTAGATCACCAGCTCCCCTGACTCCTCGCCTCAGCAGATGTCAGTAGTGTCCCACCAGGCACCTGTGCCACAAACCATCCATAGGAGAGGTCTAAAGGCTGGTAGCAGGCTACTGAAGGAGACCTTTCCTCCCCCTGCCACCAAACAGTTTCTTGAACCTCATCTCCACCCTCAAAAGACACTGATTGGTCTAACAGACCACAAAGCAGTCCTCAGGACTTCTGAGCCACTCAGGCCTGCTAAGATACTCAGACATGCCAGAAAGAAGCTACCACTTCAGTAAAGTCTCTAGAAATGGTTAAAAAAAATATTAAAGCAGTCTTCCCCAAGCATCACAGATCATTTTGGACAAGATTTTCCAACCTGCCCAGCTCCATTAGTTTGTAACGCGCCGCCCTCCCAACCCACTCCAGTGTTTTACTTGATTTTGCTTGTGCAAAAAATAACATCCATCGCATGGATTGGTCTGAGAGAGGATGAAACCATTGTGCTAGTCTTTTCTCTTAGCATGTTGGCCAAACTAAAATATTGAGTGCATCACCTCTTAGAAATGCAAAACTCTCTGCTGCTGCTTGACTGTTTAAACAGTCGTCTTGTTCTGTGTGTCCTTTTCTTTCCCAGACTGTGCATGTCTGAATCACTGGGGGTGTCTCTTGCCCATAGGTTTTGTTTGGCACCTGTCAGGCTACAGTTTGAGCAGTATTCTTGACTCTGATGGGATTATTCACACCTGGTTTTCTGGAATTATGCCACTTCATGGGTTCATTATCAGGTGGACATTCTTAGCCCCTTTTCTGTGTTTATCTGTGATAGCATTCCTCACAGCTCAGAGTTTGTGAAGTGTGGGAACAGTTTTGAAAAGCCTGAGCGGTTTTTCTTCCATCTTCAGGGATTTTTCCAATTATCTGAGTCTCCAAATAGAATACCATCTGAACCATCTATTTATCAGGCTGAGTACTGCCTCACACCTTTTCTACTGCCGTTTGAGGTTTGTTAGGAGCCCCTACCACTTAGTATCTTCCAGCATCCTCTTACTTTGTGTAGTCAATTGGAATGAGTCATTGACTTTGATCCTGTTGGCCTTTGGAAGCTGTGGTCACCTTCTATACAATGACCAAGTCTGAGTACTAGCCCTTGCGCCATAAAAGCACGGATGTCATTGTCCTTGCATATAGTCACAGCTAATTTTAAGATTTTTGAGGCCCTACCTTATTTGAACAAGGATTTTCAGTCTTAGAAACTTAGACAATTAAAAATCATGTTTCAGCATAGAATACCCAAGACTCACTGCTTGTCAGACAGCCAAGTGCAGCCTGGCCTCCCTGCCGACATCCCCATCAGCCTGCTGTTGTAGTATCCTAGCCACTGAGGACAACTCTGCTTTACTAGGTAGAGTCAGTACCAGACAGTACTTACCCCATAACCTCAGACACAAGACTTCTGTGCTACAAGGAGACCACAGGTTTCTGGGAGTCTGAGAATATCTCCTGGTGTACCCTGGATCCATTTTTCATTAGTATGTTGGATTAACACCTAAGTGTTAAAATCTTGCAGCTACAGGACTACTCAAGGTAGTTAGAATAAAGAGCTGGAACCAGCACACTGCTTCTTACCAGGTTGGAGATAAGTTTCTACAGCAAAAGTCTGGCCTAAAGGTCTACTTTGTGGGCTACATGGTTGCCCTGTCAGGTTCTGAGTCCATATTCCTGTTTGGGGCCTGCTTAGCTTCTATGCCCTGCACAGATTCGTCTATAAACTTGGACAGTACTTCACACTATAATATAGCTCAGTTCTCAGACCTGTCACTGTCTTGACTCTTAAGTGGCATCTGCATACGGCTTGCTTTTCAGATTCAAGGAGTTCCTTTCTGCAGTTCTCCAACTCCTCCCTAGGAGGAGCAGCAGCTTCTGGGGTAGGAGCTGGAATTACATGAGTGAGTCCCAGCTCCCCCTTCATTTCTAGTCTACTAATATGACCTATTGCTAGGCTGGAAGTGAACATAACCTTCCATTCATTCCCACCTTTCTATCTTAATAGAAAAGAAGAAACAACTGAGCCAGGCTGCTCAAAGGCCTGGCCTCTGTAGTAACTATTTGGGGAACAAAAAAGATCAGGGCTTTATCATCCTCTACCAAGTGAGAGATAAAATTGGAAGAACCAGACAAGACTGAAGGTAGCCAAACTGGAGTTATACAACCATCCCTCCAGCAAACGGTGAAGACTTGGTAGGTAGGACACTGTGGAAGTTAGTTTGAGGTGTGGCTTATTTAGTAGTGTGGCTAGCATGCAGAAGTCCTGGATTTGATTTCCAGAATGCCATAATCCAGCCATGGTGGTAAATATCTATAATCTGAGCACTTGGGAGGTGGAAGCAGGAGGATCAGAAATTTAAGATCATCCTCAGCTACGTAGCAATTCTGAGGCCCACCTCAGTTACATAAGACCTATCTTGACAAAAAGACACATCTAAGGGTCCCTGCAGCTTCATCAGATTGACTCATGCCAACAAGTGGTGGTGAGGGCACAGGCTGAGCTGCTGTTTCCTGAGGCACTAAATCACATGCTGCCGTGGATCTGTGTGGAAACATCTGCCCCCTCAGGTCTACTCAGGGCGTTAGCTGTTAACTTCTGCAGTGTGGACTCTTGTACCCATTTGGTCCCCAGGAAGTGCTTCACGTCTTGATGTCAACTCCAACATCTTCCAGAGGGGATATCTACATTTTAGTTTGTGTTAGCCCTAACCCTAAAAGATGAAGTGACCCGTACCTGCTCATAGAGGGTGAAGACATTTTTCGGAGTGGTTCTGGAAGCTGTCTCAGCAAGTATGTGGGGACTCAACAGAACTGCAAGGGTATGTAGTGGGTCCTCTCTGGAGCATAAAGAATGAGCAGATGGCCATCATCCTGGAAACTGCAGACGGGATTGTGGGCTGAATAAACCATTACAAATAGGACACATCTTGGAGGCTTTCTTCAGAACTGGACTAGAACCAAGGTTTCCAGGCTCCTGGCTCAGGAGACCAAGCCAGTATGCCTTGATGAATGTTTGCAGAGAACTGGGTGGTGACGTGTTTGAACCAAATATGAGAAAAGCCAGAAGGAGCTGAGCTGGCCAGTCTGGGCCAGGTGGCCAGCTGTGGAAGATCCTTGACCCAGCAGCTGCTTGGCAGGACCTGCCCACTCGAGTATATTCCTTGTAAAGCCAAAATGCTGAACTACCTGCTTCTGCCTCATGTGTTGACACCCATTTCCAAAGATAATGGAGTAAGTGTGAGCCAGGAGGAAGTTGAGGAGGTGGGTGATGATTTGTCCCTCACATCTCCTTCCAGCCCAAGAGGTGCTGCTTCCCACTCAGACCCCATCTTGTCAGGCCTCCAGCTGCCCAGTGTAAACTGTCAATGCTTATACCAAATAGGGCATGCGCAGCTGGTGCCTTGTCAGGGACAGCCCAGTCCCTGCCTTGCCAGGGAGAAGCTGCAACACTTGTTCAGTGAATGGTTTAAAGGGCTGTTTGATAGAAGACCTTCATCCCCCTCCCGTGGCTTTCCAAGTTCCTGATAAGGCTACAAAGGCTCCATCCCTACAGAAAACCAATAATGTAAATAGAGAGCCAAGCCTGTAAGCATGGTTTGCAGAGGTGGGTGATGAATATGAAGCCACCCGCAGGACACATTTGAGTCTGGTTTTCCTGTGCTTTGTCATTTGACTCAATAGGAACTTTTGTTACTTAACTCTGTTCATAACTTATTTAATGTACTGTATAAATGAACCAAAACTGTTAAATACGTATTTAGTTTGTTCTACTTAAAGTAGTTAATAAAAATGCTATATTCCTTTTCTGACTCAAGCTGGACTAGGTCTGGGCAAGATAGTACATTGGTAACAGTGCATAGGGCACAGTGGCTTGCTGCGGGCTTTGGTATCGTCACGTACCACACACATTCTCTCTTCCCTCCACAACCCCAGGTCTTTGATGAAGAGCAGTGGGGCTGTGGACAAAAGGGCATGGGGTTAGGCAACCAGGAAGGGGCTCTAGCACAGAAGCCTTTAAGGACTTGCAGTTAGATCCTTCCACGAAGCCAGTTACAGCCACCTTCTCTGTCCCAGGGAGGCCTAAGTGGCCATGCTGGTTGCAGTTGAGTGTCAGTAATAGTGTACAGTGTACAGATATCCTTGGTTCTTTACGTTCTTCTCCACTGAGTGATTTTACTGAGAACATTCAGCCACAGAATGGACTTAGGATGTATTTTTTTCCTAGTAACTTTTGTTATTTCCTTACAAAATTTCAGCCCAGGCTTGTGAAATTTTTTATTCTTTCTGTACTAGCGTTAATTCTTAATCTCACTGATAACTAATTTGTGGCAATACTTAACTAAGTCTCACTCGGCTTCATTGTTTGGTATCAGGTGCCCTCTGGAGGACAAAACGGTGCCTGCTGCTTCTGTCTGAGCTAATTCCTATCCAGGGTGATCCTCTAGCTGCTTTTGCTTTTTCTGGGCTTCAGCCTTTTCTGAATCTATCTCTGTCTCCCTGCCCTCTCCCCCCCTTCCTAGACAGGGTTTCTCTGTATAACAGCCCGGCTCTCCTGGAACTTTGTAGAGCAGGCTGGCCTCAAACTCAGAAATCTGCCTGCCTCCGCCTCCCAAGTGCTGGGACTAAAGGTGTGTGCCACCACACCTGGCATTTCTGAGGCTCTCTCTAATGAGTTCAGATATGTTTCCTGGGTATAGAAGAACTTAAGATTCAGCCTTTTTCTTGTGCTGGATGTTGCTTGATACCCCCTTAACATCAAGGCTTGGTTGGTCTTGGCACATTGTGGGACTGAGTAGAACCCTTTATCACTGTCCTTGCTTTAGCTAGGATACTGCCACCCAAGGATATGCATTTCCAATGCCTTCCAAACTTGACAGCAATTGATATCAGAGGTACCAGAGCCAAGCATGTATCTGTCTGTCCTGTAACTTGTGGTGCTAGCAGTGCCTTTCCCCTGGATTGTGAGGGTGGAGTGTGATCATGAGAGAGCCAAGCCATATATGTTGGTATTAGCTGTTGAGTCAAAGATAACCAAGCTACAATCGTAGACCCACAGCAGTTAGGATGGCGTGGGAGAGCAGATAGATACCATTGGGAAAGGAAATTAGATTAGTTATGGATGGATGGTGGAGGGGGGGTGGCTGGACAGAAGGATCAGAGGGAGAGGGAGGTAAAAGTAAGAACCTAATTCAGTAGGATCTTCCTAAAATGTATACATACACCAAAGTGATCCAAATAAAATCACCAAATAGTGGAGACAGAACCCCAAATGGCTCTCATAACCAAATAAAACTTCAGTACTGGGATTGTGTTGCATCTAATTGAGCTGTTGTCCGAAGGAGTCTCATGGGAATCTCCAAACAACCCAGGCTGTTGCCAAGACTACAGGTTGCCCTCCATAAATTGATGGCAAGGCCCCATTGCTGAAGACAACACCTACACAAATCATTCAACAGGGAGAAGTCGGAACTGATGGCTACATAGAGCCTTCATCCCTACTGTCAGTGCTAACATCTTTGATATAGCAAATTACTCTGCATGCTAACAAAAGGAACATAAACAGCAAGTCGGCCAGCAATCCTTGATCTACAATGGTGTCTTACCTGCAAGATATGCTAGGGCATTGGTGGAACAAAACTTGTAGCAGGTACCAACAAATACCTGACTTGACTTAAGGCCAACTTGACAAGATGAAACCCATATCCAGCACTGCTTTGATAATCAAGAATCCAAGACTAGATAACACAGGGACCTAGAGTAAAACCAAACATTACTGTTCTAAGAAAAAAAAAGCATCAACATGATTCTTAATGACCTTCTACTATACTCAAAGATCAGTGCCTTGTTCAGCTATCATCAAGAGAAGGTGTGTCTTACAGCAGATGGGAACAAATGCCGAGACCCACAGGCAGCAGACATTATGCAGAAAGTAAAACACCTTGGAACACTCAGCCCTAAACAGGATGTCTCCCCTCAGGGCTCAAAGAATCCCATGAAGAGAAGGCGGAAAGAGCACAAAGGCCAGAGGGATGGAGGACACCAGGAACTTAAGGCCTAAGTCAACTTGATCCAAGCTCATATGAACTCACAGAGACTGAGGCAGCAGACACAGGGCAGTGCCAGGTCCTCTGCGGATCTGTTGTAGCTTCCAGTTTAGTTTTCATGGGATTCCCGAGCGTGTGCATGAGCAGGTCTCTGAGTGCTGGGCTTCTCCTGGGCTCGTTCCTGCTGTTTGTTCTGTCTAATTCTGATGTGATAGTTTTTGTTTTGTTTTGAGACAGTTTCTCTGAAGCTTTGGAGCCATTCATGGAACTCACTCTGTAGACCAGGCTGGCCTTGACTCGGGGAGATCCGCCTGTCTCAGCCCCCTGAATACTGGGATTAAAGGTGTGTGCCACTGCTGCCTAACTAGTTTTGTTTTCTAACAATATGTAAGAAGGGAGTGGATCAGGATGGGAGGGGAGGTGAAAGGAACTGGGAAGATTAGGAGGGGAAACAGTAATCAGTATATGTTATGTGGGGAGGGCCTCCGAGCTGGGGGTTGGGAGAGAGCCAAACAGGTATGGTGGCACATGCCTCTAATCCCAGCACTTAGAAGTAACCACAGGAAGATTTAAAGTTCGAGCTTATAGTGAATTTGAGGCCAAACTGAGCTACGTGAGATCCTTCCTCAAACCAGAGATTGGAGAGATGCTCTTCCAAAGTACCTAAGTTCAATTCCTAGCACCCACATGGTGGCTCACAACTATCAGGAACCATACAGTTCTAGGGATCCAGTGCCCAGGCACCAGGCATGTGGTGCACAGATATACATACAGACATACCCCCCTCCAAAAAAGGACAACAAAAACTTTTTGGAGATGGCTCACTGATTCAGAGTACTGCTCTTGAAGAGGACCCAGGTTCAAGTCCCAGCACTCAGCTCACAAGCTCCATGAGAACCGAAGATTCTAGCTTCCAAGGGTACTTGCACATACATAAAACACATACAAACAATTAAATTAAAAAAAATTCTTTGGGGCTAGAGGGCTGTGCCAGAAGACCTGAGTTGAGTTCCCAGGTCAGGCGGCTCACAGTCAGCCTGTAACTCCAGCACCAGGGGATCTGATGACCTTCCTCCAGCACCTGACACACATGACAAACACTTGCATACACAAAAAGAAAACGTTTATAGGATTTTAAGCCGGCCGTGATGGTTATGAGGCAGAGGTAGGGACTGCCACAAATTTAAGGTCAGTGTGGATCTACATAGCAAGTTCTAGGCCAGTAGGGTCTCCCTAGTAAGTCTGTCTCAACCCCTTACTACCCTAGCTCTGTTAGTATGACTGTTCTCACACTTTCTCCAGCCAGTGTGATTCCTTGAAGGTTCACCTATCTTTAGTCCTCTACATGGAACCTGCAGGGTTTACTCAAGTAACATCTACTTCAAGAATGACTTTCCCAACTCTTGGGAGGCAAAGGCAGGTGGATTTCTGTGAGTTTCAGCCTAACCAGGGTTACACAGTGAGACCCTGTTAAGAATGACATCTTGACAACCCTACTTTACAATCCCCTCGTTTTATCTTTACAAAGGCTGCATCAACAGAAGCTCGTGCACAAGGAGCTAAGGTGCTATAAACAGTGGGCACTGTCTAGGTTGCTGCACCTGGCCTGACCCTAAGCCAAGCCCCAGTAACAGGTGTTGGCAGTTCAGGAAGGTGGAGTGGCAACTAGGTAAGGAGCCAGAACACTGGCTTCAGTGCTCAGCCTGCCATCACCTGGTTACTAACATTTCATTGTCCCTAGTACCTGTCACAGAGCATGTCTTAGCAGGCTCTGAGGGCAAGGGTATTAGAGGTGACTCTGAGTCCATGGCTTTGGCCTGCTACCGAAAGGCTGAGGCAGTGTCTCTCTGGACATCAGTGTGAGGCCAAGGAAGGGTGACTGAGGCTGGGCATGGCCTATCAGCCCACATGTGATTTAGGGAGAGGGGACCGCGTGAACTGGGAGTGGGAAAGGCCTTGAATATCAAACAAGGATATCGGTAAAAAAGAAAATAGGAGTCGTTGAAGGGTCTCGACTAAAGGGATATGGTGAGCACAGGAACGAGCACTGTGAGGCTCCCTTCTGATGAAGCTGTGTGTCACTGTCCTGTGCTCTGTGTGATTGATGAAGATGCAGACAGATGAGGTGGGCTGTGGGAGTACACATCGTTAAAGACCCAATGTGTCCCCACTACCCCAGCTTCACACTCCTATTGTTGAGACTCCAGATTCACAACTGCACCTTTTAGACCTCGTTACTCCAAGACAGCATTGCAGCTGCCTGGGGCCTGGTCTCCAATACCCACTCTTCACTTAGTCCCTTTTATACCTGTCTGCAGCTCTTCTACCCCACCACCTCTCCATCCACTAAGGTCCCCTGCTTAAACTTGGAAAACTCAGGGCTGGAGAGATTGCTCAGTAGTTAAGAGCACTGTGTGCTCTTCCAGAGGACCCTGGTTCAATTCCCAGCACCAACATGGCAACTTACGACTGCCTGTAACTCCAGTTCCCTGGGATCCCATATCCTCACACAGATGCATGTCAGCAAAACATCAGTGTTCATAAAATAAAAATAAATAATTAAAAAAAATAAACTTGGAAAACTCAAACCAAGTCACTCTCCTAGAGGACTCCCAGCAGGATAGATACTCCTCCCTAACAGCTTTGAGCCTTCAGCAAGGGAGCAAGCATACAAGTAGCTTATTAAATAAGAGTCGGACCTGGTAGCAGAGGCCTCTGATCTCAGCATCGCAGGAGACTGAGGAGAATCAAAAGCTCAAGGCCTGCATTGGAAACTTACTGAGATCCTATTACCTAACTAAAAGTTAAAATAGAAGTTGGGCATGGCAGTCTACGGTGAGGCAGGAGGATTACCCAAGTTTCACACTATCTCCAAACTAAGATAAAAAATGAGGTTGAGGCTGTAGCTCTGTAGAACAGCATTCATGTAGTGTGGGTTCAATCACCAGTACTTCAAAATAATAAAAATAATCAATAACCCCCAACACTTGAAAGGCAGAGGCAGGTGGATCTCTGAGTTTCAGCTATATAGTGAAGATCCTGTCTAAAAACAACCCTGAAGCCAGGTCTAGGTCTAGGCCCCAGCACTTAGGAAGTTGGGGCAGGACAATCGTAGCAAATTCAAGGCTTATCTGAGGACCTTGTCTCAAAAGTTAACTCAGAATACTGAACAGTAAACATGGGAATCAGATTTAAAATGTTCCCCTTTAGAGGAACTCGCTGAGGTTTTAAGCATCTTTATATTAATGGGGCCAGGTGTGGTGATAGGAAGGGCACAACTTCCAGGCCAACCTGGGCTACATAGTATGATCTTGTCTCAAGATGGCTAGAGAGATGGCTCAGAGGTTAAGAGCACTACCTGCTCTTCCTGATGTCCTGAGTTCAATTCCCAGCAACCAAATGGTGGCTCACAACTATCTATAATGAGATCTGGTGCCCTCTACTGGCCTGCAATTATACATGCAGATAGAATACTGTATACATAATAAATAAATCCTTAAAGATCTTGTCTCAAAAACAAAGCAAGGGGCTGGCGAGATAGAAGACCTGAGTTCAGTCCCCAGAACCCTTATTTTTAAAAAGCCAGTTGAGGTTGAGCTCTCAGTGGTAGGGAGGTAGAGACAGGTGGATTCCTGAGGCTTCTTGGTCAGCAAGAAAAGCCTCAGCAAGTTCCAGGTCTTTGAGACATTGTCTTTAAAAACAAAACAAATTAGTACCTGAGGTTGCCCTCTGGCCAATACACACAACACACAGACAATGATGTATTTTTTGCCTTTGTTCTTGGAGTCCAAGGCTTGTCCACTGCAAGCATGTCTGCTGCAACTCATGCCTTTAGTTGTGGGAGTCTATTATTGTTACAGGGTGGGGGGGGCGGGGAGGCTGCAACACAGGACTGAGAGCAGGGATTATTCCTCCCAGACTGGCTCCCTCTCTAAGGGGACACTCCAACCACACTGCGTGTAACAAACCTCTCCAAAGAGTCCCAGAGCCCATGTGGATCAGATACTGGCAGCACATTCTGGAGCCTGCTGGGTTCAGGTGCTGGCCCCAAGGCACCCAGGCCTCTGCTGAAGCCACTAGGGAGACCCACAGAAAGACCCTGCCTGGAGGCCAGATCTTCACTCCTGCCAGCAGAGATGCTTTTCTGGCCACACCCCAGCACCCAGCAGGGATCTGGCAGTCAGGCACTCAGACCCTGGCCACCAGCCTTGGCTTCACACTTACTAAAGCTTCCAGAATGAAGCTCCTTTAAGGGCCCTGCCTCCCCAGCTGCGTCCCCAGTCTTCTTCCTTCCCCCTGGTCTTGGCATCCCTCGGTTGGCTTCCCTTCGTTAGCTGGAGTTGAGTATTCCTGCTACCCAGAACTTGTGGTTCCCACATGTGAGACAGGTGACATCCGTTGTGTGCTCTTGTGGTACCATGCCCCTTCATATGGAGCATCACTTAAGGTATCCCCATTAGTTACTTCTCAGCCTTGTCCTGTAGGAGTCCCCCTGCCCTGTTATGTCTGCTAGGACTCTTGCTAGGACAGTGGTGAGGACAGGCTATCTTGGCAGGTTCTGGTGAGAATAGGTGCACTCAGGAATTCAGTCAAGCAGGCTCTTTGTAACACTGAGAAGACTGTACGGTGAAGCCGAGCTTGGACCTTGTTGGTCCTCTTTCCCAGGCAGAGCTCAGGAGGCAGGTCTGGGGTGCAGCCTTGAGCTGCGAGTGGTGAAAAAGCTCCCCTGACCATGAGGCAGCTTCAGCTGGGTACCAACTGCAGCTTCACGTCAAGGTGGCCAGGAAGACAGACAGACAGAGGCAGCACCACAGGTAACCAACTTTATTGCCTTTGTGCTGGGGTCCTAGACTTGGACTCAGAGATCTCTGGGGGCAACAGGCAACTCTAGGCCCAAATTATTGCTACTCTGCAAGGTCTTCTTGGGGCTTCTCATAGTGCCCTGAGAATGGGTGGGGCAGAACATGCAAAGGTATGCAAATGACATGCAAACCAATCCAGGATACTCTAAAGGTCTCTGGTACAACAAATTGATGCTAGAAATTCTAGATCTGACCCAGAAGAGTGATAGACATCCTGGGTTTCTACACTACAGACTGAGTTGGCCTAGCTTCAGGGGTCAAGGTTCCAGGGTTTGAGGGGGTCCCTGAGCATCAGCCCTGGTTCTGCCACTGGTTGAGGAAGAACAGAAACCTAATTCCAAAACAACAAACAGAAAGCAGGACACTCCTAGGCAGCCAGAGAGGGAAGGGATCTGCCTGGGTCACACAGCAAGGCAGAGGACAAGGGAACCAGGATCTGGACTTCCCGAGTCAGGCAGAAGCCCAGGTGCTTGGAAGCTACAAACAGCAAAATAAATAAGCAGGCAACCCAGTCCCTGATCCCTGTGCTAAGCCCCTCTACCAGCTGATCAGGCCCTTAGCCTGAGAACAGGCAGGCTTCTTGGTCTTAGTGTAGAGCTGACCAATGCAGAAGGCTCTCGAGTGATGGATGGGCCATGCTGCAGAGTCACCAGCTTAAGCAGACCCGACTCAGTTATTATTTATAATCCACCAGGAAGCTGTGGGTGAAAGGTTGGGAGGTCAGGAGCTGGGGGAGGGGCTGCCCCTCCTGGTCCTAGGGCAGTTTGGAGCACAGGGTACAACACACCTGGGAAGAACACAGTGGTGAGAGTGTCTGGGGCCTGCAGGTGATCGATGAGAGTGCGTTGGAAGGCCTTGCTGCAGGGCGACTGCTGGTGCCTGGGAGGGCCATGGAATAGATAGTCTGTAGCCATCTGCTCTGAGATCAGTGCTCTGCTTTCATTACCCAAGATTAGTCCTGCTGCCTGGACTCAAGCACCAACCCTTCCTCTACTGGTTCTAGCCTCCAGTTTCCCCCTTGGTAAAATGGGAACAAGGTACCTACTTCACTAGACTACCGCCAGCACAGGGGCGTACACTGACACAGTGTACATTCACAGAGTGCCTACTCTTCACCTGGCATTGTCTTAAGTTCTTTGAGTTTGTTTTATTGGGTCTTGTTTTTTTTGTTTGTTTGGTTTTTGTTTTTAGATTTTATTTATTATGTATACAACATTCTTCCTCCATGTATGCCTGCAGGCCAGAAG
>LOJH01004333.1:14931-36615 GCA_001685095.1 Ellobius talpinus | reverse complement strand
GAAGAACCTCTTTTCCAAAGCAACATATCCTTAGACTCAAATTCTGAAGTCAAGTTACCTTTATGTTGGTTTAACTTTGCAGTTCATACAATGAAATGTCTCTCTGTGCTTAGCTTCTTCACAGTCAAAAAATTCAAAGAAAATATAATAATATACATAATCCAGACTCTGTGAATTTTCCATCTTTATGTGGCTTATTTTTCTTTACTCCTTTTGATCTATGACTGTCTGTACTCTGTCTCTTTGCCCATAATCTCTGTCTCATTTGACCCCCCTAATAAATGCTGGGAAGCAGCAGTGCATTGACTGTTATCTCCATTTGCAAATTAGGTGAGCATAGGTTAGGAAGTTGGGGACCTGCTATGGTACCCAGTGAGTCAGGAGTAGAGCTGGGTCTTGAACCGTAACCACACTGATGCAGGGAAATCAGGATCCACTCTTGGGGTTATTAGTTTCTTTAGAAAAATCAGGAATGGACTCAAATGGAAGCTAATACAATTTTTATTGGGATTCAAAGCAAATAAAAATCCCAGAGCAGACATGCTGCAAACTTCAGCCACTATCCAAGGAAAGAGTGGAGGAGAGAAGGGAACAGTCATGCCAGTTAAGCTGGTATGGTAATCAGACACATGGTAGATTAGCAGCTAAATGGAGGGAAGGAGGCCTTAGAGAAAGAATAAAGAAGGCTAAAAGGTTGACAAAGCCCAAACTGTTAAGGAAAGCATGCTTAGAAAAGAGATAGAAAGAGGAAAAGTGGGCTGACTTAGAGGGCAGCATGACAGTAGGCTACTGCTCTAGAGTGGGATTCTGGGAAGGAAAAGTATAGCGTCTCCATAAAGAGCTATTTATTCTCCCCATCATTTTAGTGTGGCATCCCAGGAGAGCCTACCTCCCTAGGGTGGCCGTTGGCCCAGTGATTGATCCAGCCCAACAGAAATGTTAGTATTCCACCCAGGACGGAGATTTTATTCTCTTGACCAGAGGTTTTCCCTCAGTGGGCTTTATTGTTACTGCAATAATACAACTGCAAGATCTGCCTCTCAGCTTACGCCAGTGTCTTTGCTGCCAACCACGTTTACTTGATTCTCTGCTCTAGATCCTTGGAAATTTTTCTCTGTTTTTTTTCCTTGTGTATTATTGTGTTTTGTTTCTTTCTTGCTGCTGATACTGAATTGTACCATTAGAAATTAAGGACAAAGCTCCCAAAAGAAAGTGAGCGGTGAGGGAGGGACTCCAAGGCTGCCATAAATGGTACAAAGAGGCTGGGAGAGAGGCAGAAAGAAGATAATTAATTTTCTAGTAGCTCATCCCTCCAGGGGTACACATTTTAAATGTTACCATTTTATCCTATGTAAGTACTGAAAACCCTGGCTCCTTTGGGGATCCAGGATTTAATTGTCATTCTAGTCTTCATTAACTCTCAACATTCTGAAACCTCAGCAGATCTATGAGGGCTGGTGGTCTGGGGCGTTGCTATTTGTTGGGAATGGATGCAGTAGGGAAATTTGATCTGTCTTTGCTTCAGGGGTGTTGATATTCTCAGTCTATTTTCTCAGCTGGCTTAGAAATCGGTGGCCTGTAAGGTATTTCTCTTCACGGAATGCATGCTTTTTGCAAAGCCTAGATTTATGGGCTTAGAAAGGATGACCCCTGGGCTGAAATGGCTCAGACAGTAAAGTGCTTTCCATGCAAGCGTGAGACTCTGAGTTCAGATCCCCAGCACCTGCATTAAAAGGCAGGCATGTATTCTAGCTTAATGGCCAGTTCTTGCTGAATCAACACACTCCAGGTACAGTAAGAGATCCTGCCCCCCAAAAATAAAGTGGAGAGAACTGAGGAAGATAGTGTGGCCTCACATGCACACAGCACAGGAACAACACACAGACGTGTGCACTTGCAAGCACACACGTGCATGCTCACACACATGAAACAGTTACAGAGGAATATGAACACTATTAAATTCACACGTAGAAGACTCTACAAAAAGCTTCTACAATTTCTCCGTACACAAAGGCCTTTGGGTGTTTTAACCTGGAGCCTGTTCAGTTACCATCTGACATTCGATTAACAAGTAAAGAAATCTCGTTTTCTGCCCACCCGACTGCTATTGAGCCCCAGTCAGTTCTGGCATTGACTACATTCTGCACTAACCGTGTCTCAATTGATCTTTGCATCCACTTCACAAAAATATGCATCATCTTTATATCTTACCAATAAAGAAACCGAGGCTTAGATTGAAACCGCACTAGCTGACAGAGCTAGTAAGTGGTTTAAATTCTCTCCTCTGCATTTATTCATTTGGGTTAAGCTTTTGGCACTGGGGGGGAAAAGCTATCAAAACACAAACAGTCAACAAGGCACTTGGCGTGCATTATCTCTTTTGATTATTCCTTCCACAATCCCTGGAAGACAGAGCACAGAGTCACCACTCTATAAAGCAAGAAATTGAGATTCAGGGAGTCAGGAGAGATTTGAATGAATTAGGCTGGCTGGGAAGTGGCCAAGCACCTCTTAATTTAGGTAGTTTTTGCTCTGCGTCCCCCAGTATTGTGTCCCTCTGCTGCACTGCTAATGTGGAGGTAAGCGAACAGGCAGGAAGCTGCTGCCGTTTACGGGGAAACAAGTTCTAAGCTGATATGGAGAAGGGCGTGTGCTCAAGCAAACGTTCTGGGATGGGGGCCACTGGCTCCTGGGTAGAAGGTTTACGGCAGGGCAGTGCAGGGAGGACCTGGGGGGCCAAAATTTTTTCAGAGACTAAACGGTTTCCAACTCTTCCTTTGTACCAAACCTCCTCTTCCTGTGATTTTTCCCCTCTCCCAAATATTACACAGTCATTAGAATTAACATGTACAATTATGAGCTTAAAGGAAAGCAAGCAGTCAACCTGAAATAAATTTAATTTATTCAGCATCGATTTTAAATTATAATCACACTCATTCTTCACAGGAGCATGGTGGAAGAGTGGAAAAGAACAAGCCGGGGCATAAGAAAACTTCCTCCAGAGCACAAGTGTGGCTCTGAACATTGCAGGCCTGTGTCTGTAGGACATTGCCTTCCTGGCTTCTGATCCTGGGATGAACGGAATGCAGTAAAACTGTTTTTCTCTGGCCAGCATGCACAATGTAATCCTCCCTGGAGTGGCTGGGGAGATGACTCAGTGGTTAAAAAGACCTGCTCCCATGCATGATGACCTGATTCATTTTCCCGGACCCACATGTGGGAAGGAGGAAATTGAATTCTCACAAATTGTCCTTTGAGCACCAACTAATGGCCTACCCCATACACAAGCATGCAGGCACACAAACACAAATAAATAAACAAACATCGGTAAATAAAATTCTCTATGTTTCCATCTCTCTATGTATCCTGCTCTCCCTTCCTAGATCTCCCTCTTCCCTTTCCTCTCGCCTCCTCTCTATGCCCATATATTCCATTTTGAAACAAGGTTCTAAACCAGGGTCTGTCAGCAGCCGTTCCATGCATCTGTGCACATGAACCACATGAGCTAAAGGATCTGTAGTACAGAATGATGTAAGATCATATCTTGGCTCCTTGGCCCTGGTTTTGACATAGAGGTGGGGGTGGGGATGGACTGAATTACTCAAGTGAGAGTCCTTTCTGATAATTCTGTTTTTTCTGGCTTATGATTCCTCAGTGTAGGTTCTCAAAGGATTTTTTGAAACTGGGATAGTCTGTCTTTTCTACTTTTACCCACCGATGAGACTATAAGAAAGATTGTTCACAAACTTTTACTAATTTATAATTTATTTATAGGACTCCTTAGAATTTAGGGGGCATCTTGATGGCATTATTAGTCGGGACTCTGGACATTGCCCACCTTTTAGATTGGAAAAGGTAGGAAAAATGTTATCTCCCCTCCCTGTTTCTTCTCTGAAAACTCACATCAAACTGTTTTACTTGTATGTTTGTATGTATGTGTGTAGGTATGTATGTATTATCTGTCTGTCTGTCTGTCTGTCTGTCATATATCATATATTGTCTATCATCTATACGTCACCTCCATTACCTTTTTATTTTTTTCTTACACTTTTGTATTTATGTGTGTGTGCACATGTGTGAAGTACACACATGCTATGGCTACTTGCAGGTTTCAATTCTCTTCTTCCACCATGTAGTTCCTATGGATCAAACTCATCAGTCTGCATTGCACAGACCTTAACCCACTAAGCCATCTCACTGGCCCTGCATATTTTTTTGTTAAAGGATTAGAGTGACTTAGAAGGCAACTGAAACCACAGAAGGAATCAAGAATGGCATTATTGTTTTCAGGAGACCCTCTGCATATGATAAAGCAAAGTATCTTTGGAACCTTCCTTCACAGGAATATTAATTGTTTGTTTGTTTTCTTGGCTATGGCAAAATACCCAACAGAATCAACTGAAGGGGTGTGATTATTTGGGTTTATGGTTCAATGAAATTCAGTCCATCATGGCAGAAAAAGCATGGTGACAGGATGGTGGGTTAATTTGTTGCATTGCCTCTGCTGTCAAGGAAGGAAGGAGATGAACACTGAGCATACCAGGCTTCCCCACACCTTCCCCCTTTAACTCAGCTCTGGGCACCCAGCCCACATTGCAGCCGAGTCTTTCTTCCTCAGCTAAACATGTCTGTAGACATACAGACATACCCAAGGTATGTGTCTTAGATGATTCCAAAATCCAGCGAAGTCGACAGTACAAACTAGAATTACTCTATGCACACTTCTTCTATGCCTGACCCCATCAGTCTCTCCTGACCTGGGATGCAGAATGAGGTCCACACTTGTACTCTGACCTCAGGTTGGGTTAGTCAGCTGTTATCTGAACTTGATACTTCTGGAGCCAGAATTGAACTGACGCCCACATGATGTATCTAATCTCCCAGGTTAGGATGCCTTTCACGATATGGTGTTCAGTCTGTAACAACACAGTCCAAAACACATTTATAGAAAAGATAGTTTCCTTTCTAATCAGATCTGCCTTGCACTCCTGTGAGGAGAATATGGAGCCTTGTTCCATTGCTTCCGAATGAACACCGTAGCACTGAAGCACTTTTGCATTTACACACATTCACATCCAAAACTGTCACACACAGTATTGGTAACTTTCATGTCTGTTTCTCCTGTGGCCTCGGAAACTCCAGGCCACCCTCTACCGCATTTGGTGGTCAGCTTCTACGTAGAAGAGAAGTGGTAAGGACTTGATTCTTTTGCAACAGTTGTCCTCTGTTCATGGTAGGAATATGAAGAGATGATATTTTCCAAGGTGAATGAGACTCAAACAGAATTTGACCCAGGATGAATTTCTTGCCAAAGCCAAAGGTGGTTGATGTGTCTGCCAAAAGGACATCCTTCTGTCTTCCATTGGAGTCCGGGCTTGGGAAGTATGTGGGCTTGTTTTGGATTGAGACAGAGTTCTGACATGATCCAGGAAGGTGCTGCCAGTCTTGGCATCTGCTATGGAGATGTGTACAGAAGCAGAAGCCAGGAAGAAAAGTGGCGGGGCCTGGGTCTGCTGTTTGCCTTGTTTGCAGTAGAGTGAAATAAACTGAGACTCATACGAAGCTAGTTCTCAGCATCACTGCCGTGTGGAGATGGAGGGGAAATGAAATAGCTGTTGTGTTCTCCTCAGTTTGAGTGATGATCTCAGCCTCTGCTCTCAGGAGCCAGTCAGCCTACAGTTCCTATAAGCACGAAGGTCTTTTCTCACACATTCTGGTGTTGTTAGCAACAGAGGGTGAGATAGTAATGTCTTCCGTTCTCTTAATCCACTTCAGCATATTACATCCCTAGTTAGACAAATCATACCCTAACATAGCAACCCCAGAGACCTCACCCTCCAGAAGGATTGTTCACAGTTCAGCATGAGGGGACATTTAGTTCAGAGTAGTAATATCTTCTTCAAGAGAGCAAGAAACTCTATATTGGATCCTCTGTCCTGAATCTTTTAGCACAGCTTTGAGCATCTAGTTAGCATGTGTCAAGTTCAAGAACAGTAACAACAGTAACTACCCATGGTGCCTGTTCCTATTTTGGCTTTTCAAAAGGAAAAAAAATACCCAAAGCCTTTGGTAATTATTTCTCCAACAATTTTCTTTATTGATGGATAAATGGAAGAAAATAGAAGTGGAGCAAGGGTCTCATAAGGCAACTACTAGAAGAACCTTTCCAAATAGTACTACCCTTGACCAGTGTTCTTCGGGTGGTGTGGAAATCTTTTGATCCAATTCTATTTTCCAGCTAACCTCAGAAAATAGTAATACTTGTCTTAATTTTGAGTGGGAATGGGAAAACAGGATCAGAAAAGTCATGGAAGTTGTCTTAGGCAACTAGCTGGTAAATCCAGGACTAAGATTTTTAGTTCAGTCTAGTCTAGAGCCACCACAGCACATCCCCCACCAGTTTGGAGATTATTCCTCTGCTTCTCAGACAGAATCTGCTATATTGGGGGGGTCCCTCTCTGTGGGACTGTTCAGCCTAGCTTGTCTTCCCTAAGCTTTTTTTTTCTTTTTTTTTTCCCAGAACAACGTTTCCCAGTAACTATGGAGCCTGTCCCGGAACTTGCTCTGTTGACCAGGCTGGTCTCAGGCTCACAGAAATCCACCTGCCTCTGCGCTCCCCCACATACTGGGATTAAAGGCATGCACCATCATTGCCTGACCCCCCCTTCTTTCCTCTTTTCATTTTTCTCATCTTGGTAGTCATAGCTTCCTTCTGAAAACTCCTACTGGCTCCATATCTCCATTTCCTCTTAATGGAGTCTTCTCAAACCCCGAGACTCTCTCATTCCCTCACCCTGGGCATCTTCACATGATCCACACTGAACTCTGCTTCTTGACTCCAGAACCTCTTTTTTCCTCTAGATTCACAGTTCTATTTGTGGAAACAGAATCGCCTTGCAAAACTTTGACTTGAGTTTTAGCTCTTCCCTCTCCTGTCTTTCCTTTCCCTTCTCCTTGTTCCTTCAAGTACTAACATGAAAGCTCTGGTTCTCCCCTGGCTTATCCCTTCCTGACACCCTATGGCAGTCTCTTTCTCATCTTGAATTATTGTGACAATGTTGCCAAAGTATTACTGATGCACATGCTCAGATTTTTAAAATGTGTTTTCTGTTTTAATTGGCGCATAGTAACTGTGCATTTTTTATGGTGCGCACTGTGACATTTCAGTATATGTAAACAATGTGTGATTATCAGGCTAGGGTAATTGGCAGATTCATCACCTCAGACATTTATCATTTCTTTGTGCTGGGAGAAGCCATAGTCGTCCCTTCTAGTTATATTGAAATATATGATGAATTGTTAATGACTTCTTCTGATAATGACATAATTAAAACTTTTTAGATCATTATTGTGCATGTTGAGGATCCGGGGACCACTCTATGGTTTCCATGTGAGGCCCTCTTTCTCCACTTTGGCATCCTTCACACCAGTCTATTTGTCCATACAGCCTCTCATCTCTAGCAACCATCTCTCTCCTACTCCTCCAACAATTCTTGTTTTGACTCTTCTGTTTCTCTCTGGATTTTCCAATCCTACAAAAAGCTGTGCTCCTAACTAGATCCCTGTCATGAAGAAAATGTCTGTATTTGTGTTCTTTAACACAAGGACCAGCAGCCACACATGCCCAATAAGATGCCAAAATACAGCTATTGCAGCAGAGGCTCTGAATTCCATGTCTTACTTAGCTGTAATTGATTGATTTGAGATAGCTACATAGGACTAGTGTCTTTCATATTACTCTATTGTAGAGCTCCTGAATCTCAAGACCACAGCCTGTCCACAACTCTAGTCACTAAAGACTTGCCTGCACTGCCTTAGATACCTGTGCCTTTTAAATAAAGCTTCAGTTATTGGTCAACCTAACTCTCTTTTTCCCCTTCCTTATAATTTCTTTGACGGCAAGAGCAAGAAGTAACTTCATGATTTTCACTACAGGTGCTGCTTAGAGATGCCAGTCTAGTTTAGCATGATCAAATAAGCATCTCTTTAAAAAAAAGTTTGCATTATATTTTACCAATCCGTAACAATAATACCAAAATATCTGAAATATTTTCTTCTTATCGCTGTGTGCAAGAGTGAAAGAAAATCAATTGCCCTTATGGGGGACAAGCGTGTCAAAGGATGGCTTTGCTGGGAAACACACGGGGGATGAGTGAAGGCCACATCATGAACAGCAGCATGCCTGGATCTATTCCATTTGCTTCCTTATGCTTGGGAAAGGCTGTACTACACTGAAGGCATCAGTGATGTACTTGCTGGATAAATAAATTCTTCATGAAAACTTTGGGAATAGCCCATAATTTAGAGCTGCTAGGAAAACGTTTGTCACTCAGTCATTTTCTTATCGTGGTCCTGGACATCACCCTCAAACCCTCAAACAAGCAGATCCCCAATTGCTGCCCTGGCAGTAAGACCTAGAAGTGTACAAACTCAGTCTACTGCAATGAATTTAGTAGGTGGGTTATGTGCTCCGATTGGCCAGCTAGCAGACATTAATGACCAGTTAGCAACTGTGTTCAGGTCAATTAATTTATATTTGTATTTTGCAAACTAAAAGTTGCCCTGTTAGATTATTGATTCTTTGTCCCTGTGTTCAATTTGTTTTTAATTGCACCATTGCTGGGCCAAACCCTCCCTCCTGGCAAGCAAGCAATAAATCTGCCACCATCTCAACAATCAACAATAAACGTGTCTCTTCATGTCATTATTAATATGTCTCTTGGACTGGTTCATTACCACGGTTAACAGTTTATAAGAGGCAAGTGGCACACTGCCAGGAGGAGTCCTTCTCCCAGGGGCTATTTTGTCATGATGGGATTGATGCTCTCTGTCCTGTATGTGTCTGAGAACAGGGGTCTGGGATTTAATTTAATATGGCTGGAATTCCAGATCCCTAATCCCTTTTTATCATAAACAGCTTTAGAAAAAGATGTTGTTGAAATAGACATTTTGCGCATGCCCTCTCCCTCTCCCAATTCTTCTTTTCTCCTTTTAATTCTGTCTGTCTTTTTAATCTTCTTAATTCTACCTTAATTTCTGTTTAGATGTAACTCACACTGACAAAATAATATGAAAACTTCTTAGGCTATGGCCCATTCCTGGGTAAGTGGACCATGCATCCTCTGAATGTTGAGGTTTCATTATGGGATGTTTGCTAGTTGAAGACTAAAGGGAGTTCCCTGGGTATGATAGGTGATTGGCTGTTAACAATGCTGCAAAACTCCTGCACTTAGAAGGCCACCAAAACTGAGGTCAGTCTCTGAAAAGAAAAATCTCTGTCTTATAGAAGAGATGCTCATTAAGTTTAGATTTGTTATTGGCTCTTTTAAATATTAGAGATTTTAGGGCGAGGCACAGAAGCAAAATGAATTTATAATTTGGTAGAAGAGGTTGTTCTTGTCCATGGAATATCAAAGGATAAATCCTAGTGAACGAAACAGTTTGTCCAAAGCTCTGTGTACCTGAGATCAGATCACAAAGGGGAACCTACACCTTCTCCCACCACGTGTTGCAGAGCCAAAAAAGCTAACAATCAATGTAATGGCCTAGGATGTAGATAAATGACTTGATTTGTTATTTGCATCATGGACACAATTCTTGGTACATAGCTCTCCAACACAAGTTTAATGCTCTCCCATAGTTTAATGCTTATGCTTGTTAATATTGATTACCAAATTGACAAGATATAGAATCACAGAGGAGGCAAGTGTCCAGGCACACCAGAGAGTGATTATCTAGATTAGGTTAGCCTCTATCTTTGTGATAGTCTTTGAATTGGATTAATTGAGACAGGAAGACCCACCTTGAAAGTAGGCCCCACCATTTCCTGGGCATGGGTCCTTAGACTGCACAAAGAGGAGAAAGCTTGCTGGGCACTAGCATCTATTTCTCCCTGCTTGACTGAGGATGTAGTATAATCTAGCACTTCAAGCTCCTATTGCTGGGACTCTCCCATGATAGATTATAATCTCAAACCTAGAATTTAAATCAATACTTTCACCCTTAACTTGCTATTTCTGGGGTAGTCTATCACCACAGCAGGAAAAGTAATCAAGACAATGCTAGCTGTGTATTCTGAGAAGAAACTAAGGAGCCTAGGAATATGGACACGGAGGAGTAGAACCAAAGACATTTGTTTCTACTGGGAGGCATAGGACAAAGACATCAAAGGAAACAGATGGAAGGAGAACCTGGAGATGTCTCAGAAGACATAGAGTATTGAATGGAGGACACAGCTGCAGGAGAGGGAAGCAGAGGGATCGGAGAGTATCTCAGAGAAAGCAAGAGATGGGTTTTGGCCGGTGGCATGCTGCTCTGAGGTCAACTACAGGATACAGACGGGAATACTATCCACTTATCCCAAGATGAAACAGGCCACTTAGTACCAACAGAGAAATAATTGCCGAGTCTCTGTCAACAGCTTTGCTTTCTTTAGGAAACTGTCATATCACAGCACCACTGGGGCATACCAAGAAAGAAGAAGCTTCAAGCTTTCCTGATGGGTTCACTGTTAGATTCTAAAAATGCATCTTTACTTGGTATGAGTTTCTTATACTGCTATCACACCCAAACTAAAATGACATGAAATGCAAAAAGAAAAGAAAACTTCACACTAGTTTTTAAAAGAAAATAAAAAAAATAGAAACTCTGGCTATTACATATGACATATAACATCTTTGAGTGCCCACTTTCAACACCCCACATTCACGAGCATTAAGTGACAAGCCTTTAGCCCTGGCCATGCAGATCTGAAGTATCAACAGCTGCTCCAGAGTCAGAGAAGGCAAAATAGCTACTCAAGGACTAAAGCTTCCTGGTCCTTAGCTCGGCAACAGCAGGGTGGAAAGTAAGGGGACAGGAAAATCAAAGTTCTTTTAAAAAAATTATCACACATAGTGGTAAAATGTCCCCACAGCAGGAAAGAAAGTGGAAAACATACCAAATCAATCACCTTAAAAATAAGCCTTAAAATCTTCCACTGCATAAGATGTAGTGGGAGGGAAGAATGGGCCCAACAGCTGGAAAATGTTTTATTAAACTACACGCTGACTGCCACGGCACACACAAGAAAATGCAATTAAGGTCAGGCCATTAAAAAGACGCCCAAGGATAGCTCTGAGAAAGACCAGGAGGCAATCAGCAGGTGCCCAGACAGCTTTCAAAGGAAACTCACTTTGAAAAAGTACCCAGTGGAACGTAGAAACATCTCTGCCTAGCAGACTTGTACTGAGTGTTTGCAGCTGCCTCACCCTCAGAGGAGGTGAAGATGGCAGCTGTGAGCAGAAGCATCCAAGGAGAAAAAGTGAACTTGAACATGGGCAAATTCTAACTGTTGTCAGAAATCTGGTTCCGTCTTCACTCCAACTGCTGTGTTTTTGAGTACTTCTTTATAAATGCCCCGTAGGAACATACAGATTCAGGTAACAGTGATATGTCAAGTCCAAATCACTTGAGCATCACTCTGGATAGCTTGTTGAGTAAGGTAGACCAGATGCCTCTGAAACTGTGACCTCCCTTAGCCTTTCCACCATATGCCATCTGAGCCTGGCCAGCTGACATGAGCCCAGGGCAGTGGACAAGCCAACTGTCCCATGGGAGGGGTCAAATTGTGCTGGACCCATGCCTTGGGGAGCAGCTGGCCTTCTTACTATGATCCACAAGAGCCAGAGCTGACAGTAGGGACATGCTGCTCTTCTCTGGGCCTTTGCCAGGGCACAAGTGCCTGGCCGGTCACCAGAAGCACAGGGTGAGGATGACACACTAAAGTTTGACCTTAATTGTCCCCCAGAGATCCAGGCTCCAGGGTTAGTACCCAGCTTGGTGCTCCTGAGATCTGATAGACACTAGGAGCTAGGTACTAATGTGAGGCTTTGGAACACTGGAGTTATGCACTGCCAGAGAACCCTGACAAGCTAGTTGTTTCTACTTTTTCTTTCATTTCCGGGCCAAAGGCATGCAATTTTCTTCTTCTATATGCCCCCACCATGCTGTGCTGTGTCACCACAGGTCCACAAGCAACCCAGTTGCTGGAATAGAGAAAGAAAGAACCAAACCAACACAAAATAACTATTTTCTCTTAACCTTTGATCACCAGGTATTTGATGATATACTGATAGAAAACTGCCTAATAGGTCACCATCATCTACCCGTTCATCAGGGAGCCCCGCGTTGCTCACTCCTGCTGGTCCAGATATTTCTTCTCTTTGCCCTTCAGGAAACTTCCCAGTGCCCACTTCTCCCTATCCAGCACAGGGCTCTACCATTGTCGACACCTGGAGAGATGCCACTTGCTCGCAGGCCTTCCTAACTTCAAAAGCTGACAAGGACAGCTGTAACACCATGCTCTGGCCACTGCCATACTTGTATGATTTTCCTACCAAACCATGGGTACCACAAGAACAGGGGAAGGTTGATACTTCCCCATGGACAGAAGGGTTTACCTTTATTGCAAACATAGGACAAGCATTGATTAGATGCTCAACAATAGTTATTGAATATGTCTGGCATGTTCTGAGTACTCAGTCAATATTTAATGATAAAAGATGAAAATATTTGGTTGGACTGAACTAAAACAAATTGACTTAAGCCTATCTGTACATGCAAAAATAATCAACAAATTGTTTACTGTATAGATATTACTGTATGTAGTGTATGGTGGGTGGGGCTGAACTTTTAATTGATTCATAATTGATGGATTTGTTTATGCTTATTTCAGTACAGGAATACATTGTGTAATAATCAAATCAAAGTAATTCCTATGTCTATCACCTCATGTAGTCACCATCTGTTTATAGTAACATTTAAAACCGTCCTTTCTGGTGATTTTGGAATATACAATGCATTGATGTTAATTATAGCCACCTTATCGCACAACAGAATACCAGAATTTATTGTACCTATGTAATTGTGATGTTGAACCATTTACTAGCCCAGAGTCCTCTCTCCCAGTTTTTTTTTGTCAGTTTGTCTGTTTTTGTAACCATTATACTGTTTTCCTATAAGGTAAACTCTTTATGTTTACATATGAACACAAGGGTGCAAAAGGTATCTGTTTTTCTGTCTTCCGTATTGTAGTCATAGGAGTCGAGTTACTCCTGTTGATTACTGGGCTCTAAGTGCTTCCTTCCACCCCACCCAGTGCCACTCACTGGCATTTGAAGTGCAAATACTGCCTTACTGCCCAGTCCCTTTGGTTAGAGACCTCATGCTAATAGATTGCCTGTAACCCTGGGACACTGTTGTGTATCTTGACAGGGGCCTTAGAGGTCTGTGGAATATGAGGGCAGCCCTGTCAGGGAGACCATGTTTTCCAAGGCTCAGAAGAAACAGCAGCTGCAAAGTGCCCACTGCGGCTGTAGCAAGAGTGGTTTTATAGACTCTGTTGATGTTAGGAAGGCGGAAACAATTTCTGGGTGTAATACAATTTGGAACATGCCCCTGTTTTCCTCAAAAGCTATTGTCTCGCAGTGATTTTCTGTCTGTGCTGAGTGAATGGTCCCTAGGCTACAGCTCCTGTGGAGAAAAGCAATGGCAAGTGACCCCAGTTGTTTGTGTATCTCAGTCCAGGCTTGCTTATTCATGTGGGGTGGTACTTAGCCTCTCTTTGCTATGATGAGTCCAAAGTTACCTCTCAATCCCAGGCTACACCAGTGTCTTAATCCACTCCCTCTAAATAGGCAAGCTAACTGACTGCTCTGAAGCAGGAGAGGCCTCTTTGGAAGGCCTGAGGACCAGGCCAGCTCTGCCAGAACATTTGCATATATTTACATAGAATTGGCCTGCAAGCAAGGTGATTATGCACAGTTCCGCTCTCCATGGTGGAAAGGCTGTTTGGATGCAGGAGCAACTTTAAGTTCTCAGAACACAGCTAGGTAATGATTGCTTTTCCCCTGAAGACTGCAGGACTGTGATTTATAGTGAACAACAAGGGGCCCAGGTGTCTGAGGGATGGCTCCAAGAGCAGGAGTCATCCAGCTGGGCTCTTGCCTCGCTGGCTCTTGCTTCTCCTGAGTGTCACCTTGCTCTTAGTTAGGGGAAAAGTTGGGATGCTGCATCTCGATTTTGATCTCATGCCCTCTGGCAAGCTGCTGGAGAGTTCTCCTCAGTGAGCACTCTCTAGTGCCTTTGCTCCTCTCAATATATTCCACATGTCTCTCACTGAAATGAGTCTTCAGACCACAAGCCTGCCTCCTCTTTCATTGTGGGTTGAAAACCTAACCAGTTGCTGACCTTTTTTGGTTCCTTCTTAGCAATGCAGGAACCATAGGTGGCACCGTGTTTCAGGATATATATACAATGTGAGCGTCTTCTTAAACTTCTCAAATAAAATAACTACCTGGTCATAAGAATAATGGGTGAGTCAAAGCACCTGGAAGATAACCCCAATATCCATCAATTGTGCTTAGACGTGATTAACTTTCTAGTAGCTGTCTCATGATGAATAAAGATGTGGAAGTAGATTGTCCCTGAGATTCATTCGTGTTCTGAGATTCATGGCTGGGCAAAGAAACAGTTTATACTACCATCTACAAATCTATATCTATATCTAAATCTATATCTATATCTAAATCTATATCTATATCTAAATCTATATCTATATCTATAGCTATAGCTAAATCTAAATCTATATCTATATCTAAATCTATAGCTATAGCTAAATCTAAATCTAAATCTATATCTATATCTATATCTAAATCTATATCTATATCTAAATCTATAGCTATAGCTATAGCTATATCTAGATCTAAATCTGTATCTAAATCTATATCTACACATATATACATATATAAGTGTACATACGTATATATAATTGTGATTTTGTATATCATACCTCTCCTTTATTTCGTGTTTTCATTCACCTCACCGTGTTTATGAACAGCTACCCTGTGAAAGCATAAGCTACAATCTGTTCATCATCACTGTTAGGTCCTGTATTACTTAATGATGATCAGTCGCTGTAAAGCACCACCATCTGCCTTTCTAGGAGTGTTCTGTCACCTTCCAACACTGAAGGATATATACCAGGAGGACAGACAGCTTGGCCAGTGTCCACCCCAGCAATACAGAGGGGATAATGGCTCACAGTGACATTTGCTCAGCAAATTAAATGAACCACTCCTCCCAATTCTACTGTTTGCACTTATAATTATATTTTTAATAATGATGGGCCATCACCCAAGGAGAGAGGAGTTACAATTCTGGGGTTTCTATGTTGCTTTTACTCTAAAATATTAAAACCTGGGACTTGCTGCACGTACAGAGGACCGGGCTCTGTTCCCAGCACCCACATGATGACTTGCAGCTGCCTACAACACTCATTCCAGGGTATCCAGTATCCTCTTCTGTTTCCTCGGATACCAGGTACACATCAAGGCACTTGCATAAATGCAAACAAAATAGCAATGCATATAATATAAAAATAGATGATAAATCCTGAATAAAAGAAAACTTTGCTTCTGGAAATGTGAAACAGTAATGCATGTAATATAAAAATCAATGTTAAATCTTTAATAAATCCATTAAATTTCATTTTGTGGTGGCTAAGGCTAATCTTGACTGAATTTGGAAGCAATTAGAATGCAGATGGCTGAGTACTCCTGGGAGGGATGATTTTGGTCAGATTATCTGGAACAGGGAGACCCATCCTATATGTAGACAAAAGCTTCTGGTGGCAGCCCACATCAAAGGACATGAAAGAAGGACTCCTTTGCTCTTTGCCTGCTTGATCTCACTCTCAGTAGCAAGTCCATCTATCCTACTGCTGTAGACTCTCTTTGCTAATGTTAGAAGCTGCTTCTTCAGGATCCCAGTGTAGACTAAAGACCAACAGCACTTTAGGAATCCTCTGGGGCCAAGAATCTAGGCCTTCAGTGCCAGCCTGGGACTGCTGAGACATCCAGTCTCACGGACTAACATCCAGGGTAAGATTGCATTGTTGGACTGCCCAGAGCATGTAATGTAAGTCAATCTAATCAATTTCAAACACACACACACACACACACACACACACACACACACCATGATATTAATTCTGATACTTCACAGAACCATGACCAATATACCTACTTATTTATTAGATGACAATTATTTTCTAGGCTAATTTGACATCTTCTCTTGACTGTTCTTGCTCATATCTAAGATGGAGCTTAAGCCTGGTCACCTCACTCTTCCCAATCTTAGTCATTGGCACAGTGAAACACCTAGGGTCTTGATTTAAAAGTACTATACTATACAGCTGTGTTTCCTTCCACTTCTTAAACCCCTGGGCCCATCATCACCTTTTTGAGATACTATAATGAAATATCACAGGGTCGTTGTCCTAACAATAGAAACGTTATTTTTCTCAGTTCCAGAGGCTGAGAGTCCACCCAAGGCCAAGCTGCTAGTAAGGTAGCTTCTGATAAGGATGTTCGATGTTCTCCTTTGTTTGTTGATAACATCTTCTTCTCATGTCTTCAACTGGCCTTTTCATGGTATATGGAGAAGAGAGGAGAGAGGGAGATCATTCTGTGGTAGAAAGAAAGTATTCTCATCAGGTTAAGGATCTTAGTAAAATTTCATTTGATTTTAATTTGATCCCCTTAGAACTTTCTCAAAACAAATTTCAGTGGGGTTATGCCTCTACGTGACTTTTTCATGGGGACACAAACCAGCATGTAACACTTAGAAAATAAAGAAATTTCAGCTTGTTATTGTTCAGTCATAGTGGCTTAATTTATAATACAAACTCCATTGCTTGTTCATATGCTTTATTGCCAGGAAGTGAGGGAACCAAGGAGCCAGGGTCTATGCAGATATTTAGGAGTAGAAGTTGATGCAGTGGGTTCTGACATCTTCAAAGCATGGTGAGAAGTATCAACAATGGTCAGAGATAGCAAGCAGGCTGGAGGATAAGGTAAAGACCAAATATAAGCTGTGTTTCACTAGGGGCTGATGTGGGATTCCCCTCTGTAGTTTGTGAATGCCATTGGTTAATAAAGAATCTGTTTCAGCTAGTGGCTTAGCTTAGTAGAGCTAGGCTGGAAAACTAAACTGAATGCTGGAAGAAAGAAGGTGGAATCAGGGAGACCCCTTGTAGCCCTACCATAGACAGACACTGGACAGAACGCTGCCTGGTAAGCAACAGCCATGTGGCGATACACAGATTAATGGAGATGGGTTAGTTGAGAATATAAGAACAAGCTAGAAATATGCTTAAGCTATTGGCCAAGCAGTATTTAAATAATATAGATTCTGAGTAATTATTTTGAGTCTAGGCAGCTGGGAACAAACCAGTGGCCTCCTACAACACGGGGGTATTTTTTTATTTCTTTCTTTCTTTATCTTTTATCTTTTATCTTTATCTTTTCTTCTAACCGATGGGATCTTTATGGGGCGTTCACTATCTTTGGTTGTAACTTCCGGACAAGCTAGGAAATGTAGTAGAGCTTATACCCCAAATGAGAGGACGAAGATCTAGGTAGACAGCTAGCCTGCCTGGTACTGTCATACCAAAACCACATTTTAAAAAAATTATCAGTTGCGTTTACTCCTTTGTACCTCTATTCCCAGAAGTCAGATATAAGGAACCATTGTCAGGGACATGATTTCCTCCAAATCTACTAACTTTCTTCACCGGTTATAAGCTTATAATTCCGTTGTGTTAGTATATGTGTGTTATTGGGTAGCCGTTCTTTACTATTTATATCCAAAACTTGCCTCCTATCATTTCAGTTTTCTCCATGCTTGTTTAATAGTAATTTTCCTACTTTTATGTCCAGTTCATTTGACATTTTTGGTGTACAGTTCACACCCTCTCTAGGCTACCTCCAGTTGCCGCTGCAGCCATGTCTTAGGCTTCTGTTGCTGTCATAAAACACCATGACCAAAAGCAGCTTGGGGAGGACAGAGCTTGTTTCATCTTACCTCTTATAATCCATTATGAAGCAAAGTCAGGGCAGGAGCTCAAGGAAGGAAGCTGGAGGCAGGAGCGAAGCAGAGATCGTGGGAGAACACTGCTTATTTGGCTCCCCAGGGTGTGCTTGCTTGCTTTCTTATCAAACCCAGGGCCACCTGCCCAGGACTGGTATTGATCACGTCAACCATTCATCAAAGAAATGCCCCCACAGACTTGCATACATGACAGTCTGAGGGAGGCATTTTTTATTCAGTTGAATTTCCCTCTTCCCAGACAACTTTGGATTGTGTCAAGTTGAAAAGAAAAAACAAAAACTAAATGACACAGATCTAATGAATAACTGCACATACATACACACCACAGTATTTAAAACATTATTATTTATATGATATAAAAACACCCAATATACCCTTCACTGCTTCACAGATGCCTCTGGGTCTTGATCCCAAAACACCAACCCTTTAGAGTTAGCATTCCCACCAAGAGGATTCTTTTGGGAATTTTCTCAACTGCCTTGGGATCTACACACTTTCCCATTTCCCCTTTGAATATACTTCTCTCTCCATTCACTTCATTGACTCTGGGTACCCTTCAGATTTCAACTCCTCTGCCACTTCCTCAGCAATGTCTCATTTAAGTAGTCTCCCATTGTGGGCTCACACAGCATTTCACAAGTCTTTCAGAGTGCTTGTTTTATAATTACTTATGCTTTCCCAAGTTTTTAAATAATATATCCCTCCCTATTGGGCCTCAATTCCATAAGGCTAGATAGAGACTGTGTTGCTGGTCTCTGTTGTTTTATTCCTAGTATCCAATGTGGTGCCTAGTGTTTAATGGCCACTTGATGAATAAATAATGAACGAACAGATGAAAATCAGTAACACGAGGAAGGTGGAAATCAGTTACACAGATGATGGCCTGGAAGAAAGAAACGTGGGAATGTTAGTGGATGTCTTAGGATGGGATGATAATCCCCTTGCACAGAAGCTGCATAATTAGTTTACTATCTTATTAGCTAGTCATTGAAAAGCATGCCATGTAAAAATGTCATTTTGATAATGATATGCTGATCTCAGTTGTACTGAGAAAAAAAATAATGTCTTCAATTTAGAGTGTGTCATTCCTTGAAGAGAAACAGACAAAAGCCAGTATTACAAGCCCAGGTTAAGAGTTCTGCCTTCCAGTGAATTTGCATTAGGGTTCCCTTCCTAAGGTGTTACTGCTGTGCCTCCTACCCCCCCCCCAAGAGTTCTAACAATAAGAAGCCTGAATCTCAGTTGTACAGTAACACACCGAAGCTCACAGACCTGAATGTGATGGCCCAAACTCTCAGGGACTGCATGTGGGTGCTGGTAGTCTCCTTAGCACACAGTTGCCTCTCCAGAAATTGGATAAATGGGCCATGTCCACCAACTCTATTTATAACCCAGTGGAGCAGGTTTGTAATTATAGCTACTTGGGAGACTAAGACAGGATGATACCAAGTTCAGGGCTACCCAGATTACAGAGTCTAGTCGAGGCTAATGAAGTCAAATTAGAAGGAAAGTTCTCAAAATGAAAAATTAAAGGAGCACCCAGAGTGAAGTGTTTGCTGAGCATACACAAGAGTTCAGAGGTTCAGTCCTCAATACACTGAAATGAATAAGCAGTACGATAAAGGAACAAAATCTTAAGAGTGTTGTAATTAAGCTAGTTAGTTTAGTTGGATTACTAGAAAAGAGGTCCTGAGGGAGTAGTAATAATTAAATGTTGGTGCTGAATTTCAGTCTAAACTGCTAGGCCCAGTGAGTGAAGACTGGGGGAAAAATGGGGTGCTTTCCTCATTGATGTGACAGAACGCATGACAAGAGGCAGCCGAAGGACAGAGGGCCATTTGGCTCAGTTGAGGTATATCCCCTCACACTGGGGAAGGGTGGGCATGGTCACTCATAGGACTGAGCTTGAGAACTGGCAAGTGTTTCTGACCAACTCTTAAGGAGCTCTGAAGAGGGTTCCCTGAAGCTGCCTGCTATCGGGAAAGATGAAGAATAACTTCACTAGGTCACTCTTACTTTGGGGTACAATTGCTTTTCTGGAATGAGATCACCCAAGTCAGCCCTACAACGGAGGCCTATGAGTATCCTTTGGGGGTTGCCAGAGCCCTGCCCTGAAGCACTGGTTTCATTTGAGGTTGGATGGGACAGTTACAAAGGCTACAGTGACTTTCAGTTACCTCCAGATGATAGAATCTTGAGGCCCAGTGTGGTAGAGGAGGCTGAATGAGCAACGAAAGGTTTACAGGTCAATGGCTCCAAAAGTATTTGAGAAGCTTAAGATACGTTCAACACACAGCAGTTTTGGATGATTGGCATATTTAGTGTAGTTAGTATTTAAATTCTAACCTCCTCTCTTACCTAGCAGATGGTTAAAAATGTAAAAAAGACAGTTCTGCCTTGCTGAGAATGTGGATCAATTGAAATAATCAAACATTGCTGCTGGGAGCTGGCACAACCATGTTAGAAAGCTGTTTAGTAATTGCTATTAAATCTAAATACGGGGCTATTTCATATCTTCAAATTCACGTTCTGGGTGTTTTCCCCAAGAAAAGTTAGTGTTTGCACGCACTGGAAGACATGGAAGAAAAATGTTCAAAGTAACTTTATTTAAAATATCCAAAGACTGCCAACCACCCCATGTTCATCCATTAGGGAATGGGTGAACAGATTGCAAGGTTTGTGCTGTGCAAAATGACTTTACATTAAAAAGAGCTAACTAGTAAGCACTCACCATCATGGAAGACTACCACAGATGTTACAGGTAAAAGAAGCCATATTCAAAGGAGTGGCTATTTTATTGTTCCATTTTTATGAAGTTCAATGAGAGTGGCAATCTATGGGGAGCAGCATTAGTTGGAACAGGGCATAAAATAACCTTCTAAAATAAAGGATAATTTTAAAACATGATCTGTATGGTGGTTGCATGAATGGTTTACATGTAGTATTCATGTTTTACTTTTATTTTTTCAAAGATTTATTTTTATTTTCATGCATTTGTATGTGCTACACCACATATAGGCCAGAAGAGGGTGCTGAATTCTCCAGAACTGGAGTTTGGAGGAGTTGTGAACTTCTTGACCTGGGTGGTGAGAACCAACTTTGGTCCTCTGGAAGAACAGCAAGTGCTCTTTGTTTTTGTTGTTGTTGTTTTGGTTTTGGTTTTCTTTTGAGACAGGGCTTCTCTGTGTAGTCCTGACTGTCCTGGAACTCACTCTGTAGACCAGGATGGCCTCAAACTCACAGTATTTCACCTGCCTCTGCTTCCCAAGTGCTGAGACTAAAAGAGTGTGCCACCACTGCCTCCAGTCGAATGCTCTTAACCACTGAACCATCTCCTCAGCCCTTTATGTTTTACGTCTAAAGTCTAACTTTTTTTCCACATAAAACTATATTTCAATCATACACACACACAAAATCAGTTCCGTCCTAAGATTTTATTAAACAGTTGTCAAGTTAACCATTGAAACATGGATAAGAAAACCAAAGCCTCCACATTTGGGCTTTGCATATTAGACTCTTAGTAATGGATTACCTTCTTCTTCCAAGGTAACTGCAGACACATCAAGAAAAGGACTAGTTCAGCTTGCTAGAAAAGAGACCATTGGCTGTCTCCATCCACCTCTGAGCCTTGACAGTTACGCTTAAAATAATTGATGATAAAACATAGAACAAATATTTGGGCCAAACACGGGCCTCCCAATAGATCACACACACACACACACACACACACACACACACACACACACACACACA
>LOJH01004332.1:0-36615 GCA_001685095.1 Ellobius talpinus | reverse complement strand
TGCAGGCATACACACAGACAGAATATTGTATATATAATAAATAAATATTTAAAATACATAATAAATAAATATTTTTTAAAAAAAGAGTTAGAGGCCCTATGCCACGACTAGGCAACACAGTAAGCTGGCTTTGAAGGTGTAAGTGTGGGAGATCCTGAGAACACCTAAGCAGGAGAGCTGGCCCGCCCCTTGCTAATCTCAGTAAAAAGTGAACTCAGCAAAGCAATGCAAGAGAGCTCACCCTGGTGGTGAGAACAAGGGAGAGTTAGCCGGCTACTACCCTGGCCCGGAACCAGGGTTAGCTCACCTCAGTGCCCACCACATCTATGATCTGCTAGAAAAGATGAAGGGATGGGTCCTGCAGACCCAAAGCAGCAGGATTTCCACAACACAGGACAACAGCAGGATAACAAAGAAGAGTTCCAGTCATGGTCCAGCATTGATAGTATAGCAGAAATCAGAGGCCTTGAACCAGACTTCTTTGAAATGAACATTTGCAAGTAAAGATATATGAACAAAAGGGTTTACTGCATGACTCATGGTGTCACTTCAGCTTATGTGATGAGATTTCCTCCACTTTTGTCCTTTTTTTCTCTTATATTTTATTGGGGGTGAAGACTGCAAAGGCAGAAACAGAAAATGAGTGGGATCGAGATGCATGATGTGAAAAACACAAAGAATAAATGAAAAAGCTAAAAAAAGAGTTGGAGGCCAGCCTGTTTAAGGGAAAAAAGAAATAAATGAAAAGGAAAAAAAATTAATGAAAGTTCATTACCTCTGGGTTATCCTTTTTTTTGTCAGTTCCCAGGGACTGCATGTAAGTTCTTTCTTTCTAGATTTTGTTTCATGGGATTAGTTGATTTTCTTTGTTTTTAAAACACTGTATCCTAATTATTCTAACTTTGTGGCAGCTTTTGGGATTTGGAATTTCCATACAACTTTTGAAGCTGATATACTATTTTCCCACATTAAAATACAAAATCATCTAGAAATGTGGTTAGAAGCACACAGTAGTCAATATGAGAAGAACCAGCATCTATCGAACTCTGAAACACTCAACTGTAGCACGTTGTAACCCGTTCTGTGCAGAATCTTCAATTTCCCAAGTAATGTTTCATAAATTTTGTATAGCAATCTTATATAAGTTAGACTCATTTTTCTAAGTAAGACTTTTCCTATGACATTCAATATCAGAAGCCAGTGTTCAGCTAACTTGACTATGGTATAGAAATGCACTTGATCCTTACACACTGACCTTTCTTTTCTTTGCAGCTCAGTCTTAATTTTATTTAATACAAATAACTGTTTAATTTTGAAGAATACTTTTCGGCTAATAGTTTTTATTTTCGGAGACAGGGTTTCATGTAGCCCAAGCTATCCTTTTTGCATGGGCTCTCTGGCCAATGAGCTCCTGGTACTTGCCTGTGTTTGTCCTGCAACAGTGTGTTCATGCGTATGTGTGGCCACTATTGGCTTACACGGATTCTAGGAATTTGAACTGAGGTTTTCATGTTTGCACATTAAATGCTCTCATACCTTGAATCATGTCCTAAGCCCCTAAAATTAAATTTATTAAAAATAATTTTTGTTACTGCTATGTCTGTTAAAGTCCTGTCATAGAATCTTCATTGTCTGTAAAGTCCAAATGAAGTTGATAACATTGTGAGACTGTTATGGCTCACTGGTACCATTATTCTTTGGTCATTTCTGAGTTTTCTGGTCTCATCTGTAGATATTCTCCTTCATCACCCTCATGCTCAATTTATTTCTGTTATTATAAATCGATTTGTTTTTAATGTGGCAAACTGCTCACAATTCTAGTACATTTTAATGACCTTTAAAAATGTCTCCTTATTTGACATTATTATTCTTTTTTTAAATCTTATTTTTTAGCTAATGAACAAGAAGAACTTCCTCTAGACTTGCTTATGTGGTTACTCTAGCTACAAAGTCATTTGAGATTACCTTTTTTACACAAAGAAAAATGAATTTTCTCTCCGTAGCAATCTATCTACCTAGTGGGCTGTGAGATACCCAAGGGAAGGAACTAGATACATATCAGTACATAACAATTGCCCCACACCATGTAGAGATCAGAGATGCCTTAATAGACTTCTATCACTTTTATTTCTAGTCTATTTCTTTTCCTTTGACCTTTCCTTCAAAGAAACATCAAACACAAGGGATGTGATAAGAATTTATAGAGCCTCAACATTAAAAAAATTATTCTGTATGAGTATGGGGTGTATGTATGGTTGTGTGTGGTGTGTGTTGTGAGTGTGTGTGGTGTGGTATGTGTGTATGTGCTGTGAGTGTGTGTGGTATGGTGTGATGTGTGTGTGTGGTATGGTATGGTGTGATGTGTATGTGAGTGGTGTGGTATAGTGTGTGTGTATGTGTGTGTTGTGTGTGTGGTATGGTGTGTTGTGTTGTGGTGTGGTGTGAGTGTGTGTGTGTTTGAACAGGTCAAAGGACAGCTTGTGGATACCTGTTCTTTCCTTCTACCATGTGGGCCTCAAGTATTGAGCTCAAGATCATCAGGCTTGGCACCAGGCACCTTTACCCATGAGCCATCTTCCCTGCCCAAAAATTCTGAATTTTTATGTTATGACAAGCACAATTAGCAAGATCTACAGAAAATAAATTCCTGTCAAATCTTGAAGTTGTTAAGCATCTCTACTTGGCCATGTGTTTCTCTGAGCTAGCCCATCTAAAGACATCTAGCTGCACCTGTGACAGCAAGGGCTAGTGATACTAGTAGCAGAACTCTGCAGAGTTCCTGCATCCTTACAAGCGAAGACCCCATATTTCCTAGTGTTTTCTGATTCATGGGGGAAGACATGCACATTGTTTGGTCATCCAGACTTTTGTCACCTTGTTGACTGGGATTCTGGTGAGGAATAGATACCACACTCCTGTGTAATTTAAACAGAAGTTAGCGGAGACTGCTTTCAAAGTTTAGATAAAGTATAAGTCAAACACAGCGGATCTTTTTATACCATTAGGAGGAAGTGTAACAGTGTTCTGTTACCAATGAAGAAGACAATGGAAAGGAAGAAACAGTGATCACTAGAGAGGTGGATGGAGGTGGTGGATTTGGACAGTGTTGTTGATAGGAGTGAAGATGTTTGGCAGAAAGAAAGGATCCAATCTGCTAGTGACAACTCTATGGGGTAGAACCCTGAGGAGCACCGAGAAATCACCCTTCTTGTCCTCTCCTTCCCTACAATTCTCTTCTTCCTTCCACCCTCTCTCCCTCCCTCCTCACAGTGGTCTTGCTTGAGTTGTCTTTTGGCCAAATTCAGCAGCACAGAGGATGTTGATGTCATCTTAACAGATCAGCGACCGAGAGGAATAAATTCAGGATTTGGAGTACCAGAGAAGAGAGTGAACAAATTTCAGTTAGAAAAGACATCACTCCATTTCCCCAAAGAGAAGAGATAGTTTTACTCAGCAAGATGGTGAAGAACCCAATTGCCAGCAGTTCTATGGGTTATACTAGACATCAGAGAAACTGTTCCTCCTGAGGCAAAGCAGGAAGAAGAAAGAAATTGAATATTTTGTGTCTTTTGGTTTTTTGTTCCTAAATCTGCCTACCTCCTGTCTATCCTTCACTTGTTTTCCTATGGAAATCAAAGGTTAGTGTTATCACCATCATGTGCCAGTTCTACATGAAAAATAGCTCCAACCACAAGGAAACAATTATAAAGAAATCCAAGTTAATTATACAAGACATTCTTGGCTGCCCTAATTAAGGCACAGTTCAATACTACTAGCTGTTTTTTTTTAATTGTGAATAGATTTAGTAGAAGTTTGTCTGGTGAACTCATGAGACGAGTGTTTCAGAAAGATTCTGATTTAAAGGTTTATTCACCGGTCAACCATTTTCTGTAACTTTACAGAACTCCTCTGTATGGCATGGATGTAGAAGAATGAGATTTTACTTTTCAAAAAATCCGAAGGCTGGATTATAGGTGAAGAAAAGATATTTTTCATTAAGTGGAAGGACGTGAAGAATGAAGAATAAGTACACAGGCCACCATGTTTTCTGATTATGGGCCATTCTGATGCTGTTTGTGACTGGCTTGCTTCTCAGAGAAGATTCTGTTTCATAGACTCAGCTCCACACAGATAGAAGCAACACTACCAGGTCAGAGATGGCTATCTAAAAGTAAGGCTTTACCGTGTCTTTCCATTTTAAAAAATATTTGCACATGATATTGGGAAGGCACGGATCACCCAAACGTCAAGGGTTCCAAACCCCTTTAATAATCATTAACGAATAACCATTGGAGATCTACAAAATAGTAATATAAAACTTGTGAAATTTGGTGTCAGATAAAAGTATATATAATTCTAGCAAACAAATATGTTTCCTGGATGACTTTAGGTCAATAGATTAACTTCACTGTCTCTAGGACTTTTTCCATAAAATAGGTATTATACTCTGGCATGACGTGTGGTAAATTCTCAAAGAATGCATTTTACCACACCTTATTTATCATTATCATTGCTGTTGTTGTTGTTTTGAGGATTGCATGTGACATTTGTGATGTCCCCTTCCACAATATCCGACCAGCAGTAAATACATATCAGCCTATTTATTTGTCTCACCTCAGTAATTTTCCGGGTAATCGCTCTTTTTCTCCCAAAGGCCCTCATTGTCTGTTTAGCATATCATGTATAGGAAATTTAAAAAGCTAGGAAAGTATTATTGGGATGAGGTTTGAAGAAAGAATAATAATGAGAATTAAAATATCCTGCATTTAGAACTTTCCTCACACTGTGTTCTCGCAAAGAAGATTTGGTTAATTTTAATTTCCTATTTAAAGCTGTTAAGCATGTCCTATAAGTAAACAAATGGGTTGCCCATTATGCAGTGAGTATGGTTTGTGCTAAATTTGGATAATCACCAATTTAATACTTGAATTTTTAATATGCTGATCTAATAAAGAGGAAATAAGAAGAAATAAAAGAGTTTTTCTCTTGGAGGAGAATACTCTGAATAAGAAACTGTAGTGGAGTTTAAAAATACACTTTTAAGGAAATGCTTTTAAAAATATAAATCTAGGGTTGGAGAGATGGTTCAGCCATTAAGAGGACCAGATTTCCCGTCCCATCAACAAGAGAACAGATGTACTTTTCTGACCTCCTGGGATCCTGCAGGTACATGTGTATACTCTCTCTCTCTGTCTTTGTCTGTCTCTGTCTCTGTCTCTCTCTCTCTCAACACACACACGCACACAGACACACACAGAGACACACACACACCAACAAACACATAATTAAAAATACATATTAAAAATTGAAAAAAGACAAGCTCATCCAGCTTATCTTCTACTGAGTGCATCTATACTCATATAATTAATAACTCATCACTCCAGTTTCTGGTTCCTATCAATTCTGCCCATGACTATTTCTTATACACAGTGCCTTCTTTTTCACTTGCATTAACTGGTTAAGAAATGACAGAGCTTTGCATTCTGACCATTTCTTTAGGGACAAATGGGAACACTCTTGAAAGCAGCGTCCTGTTATATTAGGTAATGCCGTGGCATCTGCTAGGCTGCCTGGAGATCTCCTTCTTCTATGTGATTACTGTGTCAGTCTCGTTTAGAAAGGATTACTATTTCATATGAGTTTAGAATCCCTAGTTAGTGTCTACCAGATCTCACAGCTAAGAATTAGCTAACTGAGTATGAACTTGGAAACTGCTCTGATTTCAAACCAGAGTGACTAGGCAGTTTTGGAACTGCCTAAATGGGAAATGATGGCGTCTGGAATAGGATAATGTTCCACAGGATGAGGTTGAGAGTGGATCCGAAAGCTATTTAGAAGGTAAAGTTTTCTGAACTGATAATGCCCTAAATACAGAAAATGAGGGGAAAAGAGGCTGTGCAGTGCTCTTTTATGTCTGAAGGAATGATGGGGCTCTTTACTAAGAGAGAATGCAAGAGCAGGTGAAGTGGGGTAGAGAAGGGAAAGAAGAAAACTATGGGTTTCAGTTTTGGATAAATGAGTTTTGAGATGTCAGAGGATCATCGCAAAATGAGGCAAGAATTAAAATAGAGAAGTCAACAATGGGTTTCAGAAGTACTGCCTGGATATTATGAGACAGAAACAAGAGGCTGAATCTTAGACCACTGAGGAATGCCAACTTTAAAAGAACTGGGTGGGAAAAATGGGTTCAAGATGGTAGGGGAAATACAAGTGAAGATAGAGCAGTCATAAATGTGGGGGAAGATGATTCACAGTGTGGAAAATAGAGCAGAGCGACTATGTGTATTCCTGTAATACTGTGGTTTTCATTCTGTTGCTGTGACAAAACACTGACTAAAAGCAACTTGGGGGGAGGAAAGGTTTTATTTGCCTTATACTTCCAGGTTATAGTACATAATCAGGAGAAATCAGGATAGGGACCCAAGGCAAGAACCTGAACTAAAGACCACACAGAAACACTGCCTGCTTTCTGGATCTCTGACTCGCTCACAGGCTCAGTTCATGCTTGTCTAGCTTTCTTATACAGCTCAGCATCATCTGCCTAGACACAGACTTGCCCACAGACCAACATAATAAAGGTGGGTTACTCAACTGAACCTTTTTCAGGTGATTCTGGGCAGTGCCAAGTTGATGGTTTATCCTATTAGGACGCATCGTGCTCCATGAAGTCTAGCCATAAGGACAACGTGCGGTGAATTATTAATGCCAATCGTTCTAATTGTGTCATCCTGGTTTTCAGTCTTCTCCTTGGTGACTGATATATGTGGAGCTTATCCACCATGTGCCTTGGCCACTGCTCGCATTTGGAAGTCTTATTGTCCCTCTAACTGATGGACAAAGGGAAAGTGACACATGCTTATTTCTTATCTACTTTAGCACAGTATCATAACAAATTACATCCACCCCAGTTCTCTAGAGTAGAACCAATCAGGGGAGTCCCTTTAAAGTTCAAGAGATTGAACAATATAGACCATGGCTGAACAACTATTCCCAGAAAACTCTAAACTCTTTAAGAAGGGATAACTACCTCTGCCAAGAAGAGAGTAAAATGAAATTAGAATAAAATTAAAATCAAAGTGTCTTTAGGGTTGACCGTTTGGCATTGGATAACTAACTTGTGGGTTCTTATCTGGGGAAGACTATTTCTCCCATTATTTGCCTGTAGTATTTTTTTTTGGCAGGTTTGAGGCCTTGTCGTCTGTCCCCCATTCACTTTGGCACATCCATTGTTGTTTTATCCTGGCTCAGCTCATGTTTAGGCAGCGATATTGGTGAGACTTTATGGGTATAATTTCTAACATTACCAGGAGACACAGTCTCACAGGAAACTCACTGGCCCTCTGGCTCTCACCATCTTACTGTCTCATTTTCCACAATGTTCCCTAAGCCTTAGATGTGGGACTTGTTTTGTAGTTGCATCCATTTGAAGTGGGTTCCACAACTCCACATTTTGTTTAGGTTTTGTTTTTTATAATTATCTTTATATTTTGCAGAAAGGTGTTTCATTATTTAGAGGTGAAGACTACACTTACCTATGGTTATATGGACAAATATTTATAGTATTGTTAGGGATTATGGTGGTTTCGTAAATTTGTGGATGTAAGTTCTCCAAGATCCATGACTTCAGTAATCATGGAGAGTTGGCTAGTTTTTCAGTACCAGACATGATTTCCCTCTTATTGATCATGTCTTATGTACAATCAGAGAGCTGTTGGTTATTGCCAAGGTATGTGTGCCACTACTGCACTCTCAAGGTTATTGTGCCATGCTGATCATTGTTGTGGTTCATTGTTATTGTATGGGGCAGGACTGTTGGTGCTTCTCTCCTTGGAAGGCTGGCCTATCAAAAGGCCAAGGCAGTTTTTTTATTAACCAATGAAAGTAACACATAGACAGATAACCCTTCTACATCAGGAGCAGGACTGTTGGTGCTTCTCTCCTTGGAAGTTTGCATACTGCCTTCTGTTATCAGGAAAGCTAGTCCTCAGCAAGGAGTTATTCAGCTCAGTTCTAGCTCAGGGGCCTCTAGTGTCTGAAGTACATGATATCTTCAACAATACAGGCTGATCTTCCACCATACATGCAAGTAACATTCTACAGATTAAGCAGGTTATATTTAGGAATATATATGTATATTCATGGATATATATTCATGTAACAACAATTAATGAAAAAAGGCAATACTATTGAAAACAAGGAGTATATTGAAAAGTTTTGAGGGAGGAAAAGGAAGGGGAAATGATGCAATTATAATCTCAAAAATAAAGAGATAAACATTGATGATTCTATTCAGATAAAAACAGTGGGGATTCTAGGTGATTTCTACCGACTCAGCAGTAGGGAATTCTAAAGACAAGCTTGTGATGGCCATCATCCCTACTGGGTCTGCTTTCAATCTGTTTATAGTGGGCTTATTTTTCTAATTTTGCAAGTGATAACTTAAGTGTTTATCCTGAATTCCAGGATGGAACTTCTGTGCTATGTAGTGTCAAGATACATGTTAGCATTATACAATATGTGGGAGAAAGTGATTTTTTTCATTTGTTTGCTTATTCCAAAGAAATAGTGAGATTATCTCCATCTCGTATACACAGCACCTTTTTAGGCACTTCTATCAACATAGCCGGTGAAATAGAGAAATATTTTCAGTGAAAGAAAACTGTAGTCATGACTTGGAGAAAATCTGAGAAGTCAGGAGGTATGCGAGCGCTGTTGCCTATCCCAAAGGGCATTTTCATGTCTATGCTATTGATACAGTTTCTTGCAAATATGGCATTGCTGTTTTGAGTTAGTGGTGATCTATTATCTATAGTTTGCAATTGCATAAAACTATACTGTGTGGATTTGGAGAGGTTGCTCACTTGTTAAGACTTAAACTCTTCTTGTTAAGGACTTAGGTTAGGTTCCCAGCACCCATACCAAGGTGGCTCACAATTGCTTGTAATTACAGATCCAGGATCCTGAGGATTCCTGTCCAAGAATCTCAGACCCGCACATGCATACACAGGTATATAATTAAAAGTAAAAACAAATCTTTAGAAAATAGTATGCTATATACTTTTACACTTAACCTGTACTATAAGTGTATGTATTATATCATAGTAAAAATAGTAAAAGAAGAGCTGAAGGTATACCTTAGGGATAAAGCACTTGCCTAGCTTTCTCAGAGCCCTGTGTTTAATACACAGAACAATTACAAATAAAATAGAAATTAAAATGCAAGAATAAGAAAAACACAGGAAAAATAGTACAAAGAGAAAATATAACTGGAGGTTTCTCATCCCTCTGGTCCTTCAGACTCTTAAAATAACCACTCAGAGGCTTAATATTAATTATATACTGTTTGGCCTATTAGCTCAGACTTATTATTAACTATCTCTTACAACTTAAATTATCCCATTTCTAACAGTTTATATTTTACCACAAAGTTTGTGGCTTGTTATTTCACATCTTGCTTCTTCAGCAGCTGCTTGCATCTCTCTCAACTCTGCCTTCCTTTTCCCTTTATCTTTGTTTGGATTTCCTGCCTAGCTACATTCTACCCTGCCATAGGCCAAATCTGCTTCTTTGATACCCAATGGTGGTAAAATATATTCACAGCATACAGAGGGGCTTCCCACATCAAGAAAAGGATTAGGAAAGATACTTCTAGAAGAAGTTTTCAATAGATTGTATCAGATATTGTTGTGATTGAGGTATCTTAAAACTGCAGAGTGCCTTCTCTGTGATTGTGTGCACAAGTGTGATAGCAAGTTAAGAAATTATGCTTTGCATACAGAAGAGGAAGAGATGGGGAAGCAGAAAAGGCTGAGGAGGAAATGGAATTAATATGGCAAGCATGCTTGGGACCATCCATGCTCAGGTTTTTGCTCTTTGACTCATTAACAACTCTTGGAATTAGGTACTATTAGGCTGACTTTGGAAAATTATAGTGAAAAAGATGAAGTATTTATTTATTATTGGTAAATGTCAGAGATAAGAGTCACATACTCAGGTCTTGTGGCCGCCTTTGGTCCCAAAGTACTTTGTTCCTTGGAAGACACAGAGCTTGTGGTACTTTTGAGGGACTTACCTTACCTTGTCCTACAGCTCTTCCAGATAACTCCTATTGATCTTCCTATTTAAAGTCTCATCAGCCTTATAGACCTGAGTCTTTGTATCAGCCTCATTGGGATCCAGTAGGACCTCGATTTGGGAGAATCATTGTTTGATTTCTACTACTGAGAAAAGAAGCACCTGTTATAACCAGGTGCAAGTTGAATATAAGGAACTTCTCTGTACTGCTTTCATGTTCCTAAGTTTTCTATGCTGTCTTTTAAGGCAAAAACTCAGAGGGGTTTGGGTTTTCTTATCAATAGGCATCCCTTCTGGTCCAGACTGGAATCCAGACAGATGCACAGCCCTAACCATTACTGAGTTCTTTGTACTTGCCTAGGTGGTAAAGATGTCATGAGCAGTAGTGTGTGCTGAAGAGAAGCACAGTGGCACCCCTGAAGTAGGTTCATAAGTAGAAAAATGAACCAGCCCATAGCACCATAAACATCAGACTTGGGAGTTGGTGGGGGGAAGCGTGATTCTGCTTACCATGGAGAGCTGATGGCTTTATCATGTTCTCTATCACTGTCTCTGGGAAAGTTTCCCAGGGAATTAATTAGCTCCATTAGCATAACACATTGTGACAATATCTCACAGTCATAAAACAATTGGGTTTGAAATGTTAAAGTGATAGATTTAAAGCAATTAAGATGAGCGAGAAAGAGGCACAAAGAGAGGCACACAGAGAAACACTAATAAAAGTGAGCTGAAGTCTAGGACCTATCATAGCTGAAATCTCACTTGAAACTCCCACAGTTGGCCAAGACGAAATTCAAAGATGTTTTTTGTTTAAATGGATATAGCATGTGTCTTCAGGTATTTCTGAAACTATCTTTTGTGAGTTGGTGTTCTTAAACACCTGTTCAGCAAGTGTTGTATCATAAACAGACTGAAGACTATAGTGAGAAGCCTATGTAAACATCCAAACATAATTTGGCCAATGCAATTACAAGATTTGACATCAAATTGTTCTTTTATAGTAGAAGATGCGAAATAATTCACTTTTCCATCGTTATTTTGGCAGAGTGTGGAAACAGCATTAGACGGAAGGAAGAGGCAGCTGTGAGTGATGGACCCACTCCCATCTAAGATATTATTCCGAAAAACCCTCAAACCAATCACAATAATGCATTCCCCCAATGACCAAGACTATTAAACCCAGCTAGGAGTGGGACACTTACAGTAGTGAGTGGTTAATATAGCCACTAATTCTAAGAGTCCAATGCTGCCACTGAACAGCATTACAATTTTGATTATTTTATGGCTTGTCCAAATGCACAGTTCCCAAAGCAATTCTATAATTTACACAAAAAGGAAAAAAGCCAAAGGAAAAAATATCCATCTTTTAACATTATACACAAGGGTCTGGCTGTGAGTGCACACATAAAACAAAACAAAAGTATCTAGCTGAGGCAATTAAAATGTTCTTGTTTTCTATTAAAAAATATGTTCATTGGTAAGTGACTCCAACAGGAAGGTGTAGGAGCAGTTGTTATAGTTGACTTTGATAAGAACTAGAGATTTTATAATGATATTTCAATAAATTCCCCAAACAAATCTGCTATAATTGTTATTCTTTTCATTCCAACACTAGCAAGCATTCAGAAAGTGGACATAGCGAAGAGACAAAATTTGCTCTCGTTCTCCAGAAATGTACAACGGGTAACTCCAAACAGTAGGAGCTCATGCTATCTTAAGCACAGAGAATAACTTGGATATCGTAACTTCACATAGATTAGAAAATCAAGACCCAATGAAACCGACTGTGGCCTATTGAACCGTTGATTGTAAACGCCAGCACCACCAGCACCAAGGCTGTTTTCTCTACATGGGGCTGCTTGAATCTGAACAAGCTCATGGCCAGATTTTAGCTTTGGTTGTAGTATACAACTGGAAGTTTGTACAAGGAAACGAGGAAATGACTGGCCCTATCTACGCCACTGCCCCACAAACTATAATCTCCACCTTGGCAAAGAGTCCACACTATGACGCTCTTGTACTTAGTTTCTTGATAAATTCAAACCCTTCATTTTACTCTCTGAATATGTTAGAGAGAGGGATTACTGGGTCTTTGGACTCTAGTGAAATCTCCTCCATGCTGCTAACCAAATTCTTCATTGCCTTCTTGCCTCGCTGGCTGTGAGCCTCCTGAAGTCCCCGACCCGTAGCCAGCTTCCTGACTTCCTTGTTTTATCTGTTATTTAGCTGCAGAACTTCATGGGCATCCCAGCATGAGAGTTTTCACCACCCATTCCACCTCCATCAAGCCCTGTCGAGCAAGTCATTTATTTCTGATGTGACAACAGATCACGGCACTGACCTATATTGAGTGCCATGCTCTCATCATGATCAATATCCACATTCAATGCTTGAAGGAACATCTGCGACAGAACAGCATTAAAAGGTCAACGCCTGTTCTTGGGAGATGGAGTCGCTTCACTTTTTTTTTTAACCTTGGGTAGTTTCTAAACAAGATGGGCTTCTTGAAGACAATGATTACACATGCTGCTATTTTGAGAAAGGCATATTAAACCTGGAGGAAAAGGGATCTATGGTATGTTTGAGGGTTAATTTTATTTTCTTTTTCCATATAGATTTTTGACATGTGTTTTAGAGTTTCTTGGAAAAGAAAGAAAGGAAGAAAGGAAAGAAAAGAGAGAGAGAAAGGAAGGAAGAAGAAAGGAAAGAAGAGAGAGAGGAAGGAAGGAAGGAAAGAAGAAAGGTAGGAAGGAAAGAAGAGGAAAGGAAAGTGAGCAAGCTCATTAGAATATAGTCAGCAGTAAGAATTTTGAGAAATCCCCACTAGGAAAAGTTTACACTTCTTTTTATCAATTTTCAAAAAAGTTTTCAAATATTTTCTTTACATATCTTATATCTTTTATTTAAATAGCAATACTTCTTTATACAACTGTCAATCATTTCATGTCTTTGAGGATGCATCAATTTAGAAAGTGTGTTTTTAAAAGCTAATTTCCCAACATACTGCAACATATAATCTGAGATTAGTCAGATATGAAAAATTAAAAAAATATTAATTACTTGAGAATTTTATACGGTGTGCTTTGATCATATTGACCCCCTCCTTCAAATCCTCCAAGATCCACCTCCTACAAATTTTCTGTGAACCCAACTTGCTTCTCTCTCTCTATTCAATGAGTTTGATTTGTGCCACTCAAATACTCACGGGTGTGGAGACATCCCCTGAAGATTGGGGGCACTACCATGAAGTCGTATTTTTAAAGAAAATTGACTTTCCTTCTAAAAGCAGCTGTGTGATTGGACATGGGCGTTCAGAACAGAGGAGGGAATATGAGGATGAGTAAGGCTGAAGGCTCTTGAGAAAGCTGTATGGAAATCTGCTACGATATAAGCTTCTGAGGGGTGTGTGTGTGTAAATATAAACTTTATAAGTATAATATATATGTTTAAGTTAATTTTCCCTATACAGAGGAACAATACTCAAACTAGGGTATTACCATTACTAGAGAATTATTTACTCTTGTCCCATGTGCTAGCTATTAAAAGCTTCATTGCCAGAAATGAGTTAATTCTTTTTCAGATGTCGGTCATTACAGGCTATTGCTGTTACGCTTGATTAACCTCCAGAACTTGAGTTGGAGACACTACACAATTGAGTCATAAAACATGGTAATGATCTAGATGCTTTATTCCTATTGGATGGTTTTCATGATACTGGAAGGAGTTATGAGTGCTACTGGTACCCACAGAGGTCAAGAAATTATGAAGGGGCCATGGGAAGAGACTTTTAAGGGGAGAGGTAGACACCACTGGTATAACGGGTTAAAATGGAGTCACGGACAGAAGTTGTTAATTTGGAGCTGTGGGAGAGCGGGATAAAGCAGGGAATATGGGGAGGGACTAAAGACCCTTTCAAAGAGTCATATGGAATGTGTATATATAACAACGATATATATAAACTGCAATATATTATATATATATATTATAATTTACAATGGCGTTATCTCATAATGGGCTTTAGTGCTCCTACTAGTCACATAAAATGAACAAATAATCCAGTGCCAGGAATGAGTTACTTCTTTTGGAATTGTTAGCCAGTGAATTCCCATAGACCTTCAAATATTACAGTCTATTTTGTCCAATGCTGTTAGTTACTCTCTAGGACTCGATGGTAAGATTGCATTTCTGAAGATACAATGTAGTTGAGTCACAGAATATGGAACTATTAGGTTGGTTTGGCCAGAATGCTTCATCTCTTCTGACTAGCATTCACAGTGATGGGAGATGCTATCCTCACTACTGGAGGATAAAAGAAATTGTCAGTCTTACCAAAGTCTGTGCTACGGGAGCAACAGTAATGAGTGCCCTAGAAAGATACATCCAGTGGCTCAATAGTGGTGTGAACATCGTGGAGAAAAGCATCACCTTTATACTTACATCTGTTTGTATTCAGGGGTTTACACCATAATGTAGCTCTTTAAGGATGGAAAGAAAAGAAAGGCATTGATCCTTTCTGCACTTCAATTGCACATTGCATTGCAGGTCTGCATTAGCATGTCTTCTGTTACTATAATGAAAGAGCTGAGAGTGGGTACTTTATCAAGAGGAAAGATTTATTTATCTTACAATTGCACAACCACGATACCAACATTGGCTTAGTTCTGGTAAAGACTTTCTATCCTATGATGGTGTGGCAGATAAGCATGTAGTAGGAGCAGGTGGGAGATAAAGAGATTCAATAAGAAGAGAGGGGCTGGAGAAAGATTAGAAAGGGGTCATCCTTGATCTTTTTAAAAAAGTACATTCATAAAAATTAACCAAGATCCCCCAAACTCTATTAATCCTTTCCAGGGAAAGCAGCTTCCCTGCAAGCCCTGTATCTTAAAGCACCATAGGCTCAACAGCGTCTCATAAGAGCTAGGCTTGAACACATGCGTTCTTAAGTCACGGTCAAATCATGTCTAACTTTTGGTAGAATTTCAGGGAGAAGTTTTGCTGGAACACTCTATCATCTATACTGATGTGAGAACAGACCTGAAAGTGCTTTATTTCTAAAGCTTTTATAGGTAGGTTGTATAGTTATAGCAAAATGTTGTGTGATTTTTCAAGGAGAAAAATATTCTCGTATCTAGAGAAAAGACCAGAAACCTTGGTCAGTTAACCAACATTAAGAGAGGTAGTGGAAAAGGAAATAAAAATGAACTAACCAAGATGGATGTCTAAGTCTCATATTTACAACTGCCAAGTCTCAACATTGTAGTCAGAGGTGGTGAGCCATGCATACTGTCATAAAGACAGCAGACTTGGGGTCAACAATTCTTGGGCATTAGCATTTGGATTAAAATATTGAAATCAAAAAATATATCCTCATCTTGTCATTACAGTATAAAAACTTACACAGTCAATACAATTCCTTTGTTGTCTTCTCCAGCCACGGTGACTGAAGTAACTGTTAGAAGGTGCAATGCAAAGAGGAGTTCCCATCCATCTGAGTCCCCAGGAGTCTGTGTAGAAGAGACTGTCACTGACCAATAATGAGCATGCAGTATCAGTGAGAGGTATATCATTGTGTTTAAACAATGGGATTCACAAATTCATTCATTGTTGCAACACAAACCACCATATTCCAACAGATAGGAGGATTCAAGACTAATGCAGCCCTTTGATTTGCTTCTCTGTATTTTTCTGAATATTGTGAGCATTGTCCAATCTCTTGAAATATCTATTTGAATTTTTCTTGTATTCAGACAGCTGCAGAATAGCTTAGCTTAGCACAGGGAAAATGTCTGCAGTTGAGGGATCACACATATTCTCACTTTAAATGTTTTTGTTATATATTTGAATCTCCATCCATTAAGAGTTAGAGAAATTTATCTTCAGAATGTCAGCCTATGCAGAATTGAGCTTTATAGTGTGTTTAAGTAAATAAAAAAGTGCTCAGTTCTACTTTATCTTAGGCAGATCTGTCAGTGATATTCAGAATACACAGCTTTCTATCCAACAACTCTGAAGTAAACTCAAACCATCAAGGAAAAGAAGTTGAATACTGTCTGATGGAGCCTTCTTTTAGAAGACATACAGAGGCTGACTAAATGCCTTTCAATAGAGGATTGTTTTACAATGTACATAAATATATTTAGCACTCAATAAGAACATTATTTAGGGGTAGGCCAGATGGTTTAGTAGTAGGTAAAGGCAGAGTTGGTTAAGCCCAATGACCTGAGTTCCACCCGGGACCCACATAGTGGAAGAAGAGAATTGGAATTGACTCTTGCAAGTCATTCTCTGACATTCACACTTGTGCAGTGACATACACACACACACACAGGCTCACACAAATATGATAAAATAAGTATATAAAAGAACATTTGTGTGAATATACTGAAGTGAAACATTGTTCACGACATACATTGCATAAATAAAGCAAATTCTAGGACAACATATGCAAAACACTCTCCCATTTATTGCTGAGCATCATTGAACATTGCAAATAGTAGTTGGACGTACATCAAGGTGCTTTAGCAGGTACCCATTGACTTCGAGGGTGCTAATAACACCTGATGAATGATAATTTGGGGTGGAAAAGAAGACCCATTCCTTCTTTATCGTGCATTTCCTGTTCACTATGAATTCATATCTGCTAGACAATAGCTACAACAAAATAAGGGTGGATAATTATAATGGGTGTATCCTTGGAAAAACCTACTCCAAACTAGCCATAAAATGTTTAATTCTGAGGTGAAAGCTAGACTATTTAAAACAGGAATCAATATTATATGTGGACTTTAAGGCCTGTAAAACAGGTCACAGAAGTTGGAGTTTTATGCCTCTTGTCACAAAGGATGATGGAAATAGAGAACATTGTATTCTCTGACAGGAACCAGTGTTCTCTGGATTGTGAGCCCATCTAAGACATTCTCTTCAGACTTGAGATTTAAGATCCAAAACTTAATAATAGGATGAAGACAGTTGAGGGTCTCTAACAAAAGTGTGCTAATTAATTAATAGCTCTTTAAACTTTCTCAATGCACCATTTGTACATACTTCATTGTGAAAATATTGGTTAGAGAATAAGATGGGTCACAAGAAAAATGACTTCAGATTCATAGTTATAAATGAAATATTATTATAGGAACAGCCTCCTACGCATGGCTTGTTCCATATATTGTAATATGAAGCTGAATTCTTTTTTTCTAAAATATTTATTTATTTATTATATATACAAGGTTCTGCCTGCATGTATGCCTACACGCTAGAAGAGGGCACAAGATCTCATTATAGATGGTTGTGAGCTATCATGTGGTTGCTGGGAATTGAACTCAGGAACTCAAGAAGAGTATCCAGTGCTCCCAACCTCTGAGCCATCTCTCTAGCCCCCTGAATTCTTAATATATTTTTAATTTTTACTATCATCAAGCAACTAATTTTTTAAACCAATTCGGTTCTTCTAAATTATCTTTGAATCCAGAATAATACAGTTTTTGCATTCATATAGCTAGGAATCTTTATGCATTCATATGCATTTTTTACAGTGAGCACATATTCTTTATGTGTGACAGCTAATATAGAGAATGCTCTGTCATCGTCTCTGATACTTTTGTGCCGCTAGTGAATGGAAACTCTACTGCTCTTTGCAAAAGCAACGTTTGCAAGGACATCTTGGCTCTTTATGATTTAAAGCATCAGATAAATATTCTACATGAGCTGCTTTAAGATGTGTGGCATGAGAAAAATGATTTTTTCCAGCACAAAGACTGAGTCTATTCTAAAATTTCATTTTGTGTCTTCAGAGCACAGTGTCAGAGGCCGTGTGGCTAAGGCCCTAAATTGAAGCACTCACTAAACCAAAGGGGACTTCCTAATCAGATGGAAGTCTCCTGATGCCATACTGCGGGCTGGTGGCTGGTGGCATTGCTGACCATCTCTAAGTGCACATCTCACAGTCAGAGTCCCCTCTCCATGCCTGTCAAGGGAACTGAAGCCCCTCGTTGTCTGCCTGGGACAGTGATCCATTTCTCATGTATGAGGCTACAGTTTTTGAACTCATAAACTCTAAATGGTATTAAATAGATGGTCTCCTGATGGATGAGTGCTGCTCACATAGGCTAATTTCTCATCTAAACAGGGATATGAAAATCCTTGCTAAAGGGTTGGTGACAGGACTAAACGGGGGTAATAGCAGACTTAATCAAGAAAGACAAATGGGATTCATTAACAACTGGCACTCAGCAGACAATCTTCAGAGACTTCCCCGCACACTCTCATTGGTCCAATCGAAAATAATTGTGTGCTGCTTTCATCACTGAGTACAGAACAAGTCTCGTGAAATTTTGTACTGGTGATATTAATTCACATTCGGATTGAATTTTGTGCCAGGGAACCCTGCTTTAGATGAGAAAAAAGAGATAGGAGAAAAAGATCCTGGGTTTAAGTCTAGGATTTTATCTCCCATTGATCAGTTTCCCTGTGTTCATTCATAGCCTGGTACTTTAATTAACTGGGTCCATGTCCCCTGCTGGGTTGGGTGGCTATTCCAGAGAATGTGATTTGCATTCAGGCTGATTGCAGAGCTGACACTTGAGCTGTTATGACCAATCGTGTCTTGCCTTATTGAGTTGTTTACATTTGGCTTGTCTGGAAGAGGGTAGAAAACACTACCAAAGACTATCCTTCACGGCATGGAAGTTGATGGGAAGTTCTTTCTCAACCATAAGTTGTGTTTTTCAGTCCCTTTGCATATAGGTGAGAGACATATAGCCCAATTCCTGCCAATGGTTAGGCCAAGAAAATGCATGCCATTTGAGGGCTTGCTATATAATCCTTCTTCACCCTTTCTTTCCAATTCTATTTCCCCACTTTCCAGAGAACCACAGACTCCAGGAGACATGGCTGCTTGTAAAGACGGGAGCTCCAGACAGGAAGAGCATGGCTCACACCTGAGAAGGGCAGTGTGTTTTCCATGATGGAGAAGAGGACTAGATGTCACACGCAGCCTCTGAGAACTCTGAAGGGTTGTTGCAGCACTTAGCTCAACTTTGACAGGGGCAGTTAGTTGTATGCACTGATCTGCTACCTTTAGTTGTATGCACTGATCTGCTACTGTTAGTTGTATGCACTGATCTGCTACTGTTAGTTGTATGCACTGATCTGCTACTGTTAGTTSTATGCACTGATCTGCTACCTTTAGTGTCGTTACTTCTTTACTGACCCTCTTAGTTTTTGAATTGAAAAAGAGTTGAATTTTAAGGCAAAAATCCTCCTGGCTTTGGCTTGGGTAATTATTTTGCCTTATCCTGGTCATCCTGCAGTTTCATTGTTCAAAGGCTATGACGTAATGAGTTGCCCTCAATATGGAATGCCAGTAAGGAAATGAGAGTGGATACTCATGGCCAAAACCAATAGATATTTTATTTTCTGTTTTCCCTATTTTTAGTGTCAAGAAGCTTGTTCAGTACATTGCTACGATGAAATATATCAGAGAAACAACCTATTTTGACTCATGATTTTGAAGGTTTCAGTCCTTCATAAACTGGCTCTATTATCCTTGGCCTGAAGTGAGGTAGAATATCACATTGTGGCTGGAAGTGTGTGGTATGACCAAGATGCTCACTCCTTGGTGCACAGAAATCAGAGCTAAGCTGTGGGAAGGACAGGTGATAGGTATAACCTAAAATAGTCACATCTCCAGGGATGTGCTTCTCAACCAGGCCCTCCATTCCAGTTGTATCATCTTGTACAGCAGCATCAAGTCATGAATCCATGAATGAACTGATACATGATGAAGTATGAAACCTCATGAGCTAATCACATTGTAAGGATTGGGTCCCCTAGCTGAGGCCCATGCATTCTACCTACCAGTCTCTTTGAGAGAAATCATAGCAAGAGTTTCTATGCAAATTTCATAGAAATAGTGATTCCACTGAAGTCAAACTGTGGCTATAAGATTAAATGTTATTTAACCCTCTGTACTCTGGATTGTATTGGGGTATTGGGAAGGATACTGTAGCCTTCCCAAAGTCCTTTGGTTATTTGGGATCATTGCATGTCAGTGGAGTCTATTGTAAGCTTCTTTTATTTATTTATTTATTTTTGTCTTAACATATGTACTGTGCCCTCCAAGAAAGAATTTAAATTCATAATAGATGGGGACTGTGGGTTGGGTTAAATAACCAATCCTCCATTTCTCTCAGCAAAATTAGGTCTAAGTCACATTCTGTATTATGTCTCACTTGTCTGGTAGGAATGAGGCACAGTGGCTGCTCAGGTAGAGCCGCTACTTTGTGGTCTTCCTCATTTAGTTTTACTTCCTATACCTATTCCCAAGGCTTCCAGTTCAATCTGATAATCAACATATTCAACAATTTTATTATCTGTGGACACTGCATGAGTAGTAACCACTGGCACATTTTACTCAACCAAAGCAACTTCAACAAACATGCCAAGCTGTTATCTTTTATTCTCCCACCTTTTCTTCTGAGGTTCAACTCTTTGGCTTAGCTATACCACTAAGAGACATCATGGGCATTACACTTGGGAAGGAAATTTCCACTATAAGAATGAGTTACCTGCCCTGGGTGGGTGCACTGGCCTGGAAGTCATTTCAGAAGTGCCAAATCTTGATGCAGGCGCTGTTCTGCTTTTCTCCTAGTTATAAGCTTGTACACATCACACTACCAAGTAGATATACCAATATGGTGGGCAGGGGTTTTATACTTAAAATCTGTATCAACTTCCTTTCCCCAAATAAATGGGCATCCTTAATAGTCTTAGAAACAGTTGGGTACTTGTTGGGGCAATGTGTCTCCTAAGCTATTCAACAAGACCACAGAAATAATAACATGGCATTAAGTACTATCACCAGGCTTGCCATGTCCTGCCGTTTCAGCACTAGCCTATTTTTCTTCCCATGTTCTATAGATGGTTGCCCTGAAGCTCTTTCTAGTTAGAAACCCTGAGCTGTCTCAGGTCTAGGTGGGAAAAGATCTATATGCATAAATAAGTCTCACCTTATACATTGTGTCCTTCCCAGGAACTCAGTGCTTTCAATGGCCTATTCCTGCTGGTTTGCCTGCCAGCCTCTGAGGCTTCTAGAAGCCACATTTCCAAGGTCTATCCCTATTGGTAGAGAACTGTCAGAGAAAAATATGATTTTAGCTGAGAAAAGATAACAATCCTTTTCATTTTCAGCAAAAGCATGTGACAGCAGGTCATTGTCCTTCAGATACCTAAGGCAACACAACCCTCCCACACCCTCAACTTGTTGTCTCTAGGACTCATAATAATGAGCAAGTTGAGAGGGATCAGGGCTCTAAGGGTAAACAGCCAAAGATGTTGACGCCTGTGTTATTGCCTCAAAGTATTTCTTCATGTTTTGAAGAGCTATGTGAGAGAGCTTGCCTGTGTGACTCTGGCCTCTGAGATGTGGGAAGGGACACTTCTCAGTTGCCAAAGTATTTCAGTCCCTGGAGCTAAGACTTAGCTGATGTGTCCTGATGAAAGACAGTAAGCAAAGACTGGAAAGTTCACCTAAAGCTAAAGAAACAAACGGTGTGTGCAAATTGAAGCAAGATACTCTAGAGAAGTTTCCAGAAATAAGGAAACAACTGACAAAGTGATTACAGAGTATCACTAGCTTCTCTGAAAAAATTATGACCTATTATATGTGAATATGTCTGCATATATACTTTTCAAAATAAATCATTGCCTCTTACAAACAGCTATCTAGAATGTTCAGCCATCTAATGCCTCTGAGAGATTATTCCATGCTTTTCTGTAGAAAAAGGTCATATTCTTCAAAATCAACTTATAAATATAATTTTGTAGAGTCACATTAAATACTGTATTTATTTCTGCAATATAACCATTTTTATGAAGTTAATCAACATGCAACTTCAGGCCAAATGATTAACTTTCAAGTACACATATTTTGTAAGTACATAAAAAAAGCACAATTAAATGTAAGAGTTTTATCGGTAAGACTATAAAGTATGCTGAAATACAATGCATCTTGTGAAACAGGTGTTTAAAACTCAAATTGCCATAACTGTTCATTATATGACATAAAAAATTTAGAATTGGTCATTAGTGCCAAATAATGAATCATTAAAGTGCAATAATATGATTGAATAGACTTCTCTATCAGTTGTTAATAGGCTTGTCTGTGTGCATGACTGACGAGCATGTGTTTGAAGTTTGGAATTGCTTGTTTGAGAAGGCACAGCTAAATGACAATGCTGGGTTTTGATTACTTCTCTTGAATTCTCTTCTTATTCATAATGTATGCTGCTATTGCAGAGTGAGGATTCATCAATGGTATGGAAAGTATATAATGTCCATTCTTCTTTTACTGTTTTTTTTCATTTTCTCACTTTAAGGTCAGGATTGGCTTGAGTCTCTGAGCTGTACTATCCCCAGAAGAGAAGTCAATGAGAACACTTCATGGGAATAAAAATCACAAGGTTGCCAAGTAAGGGATGGTTCATTACCGTTGAAACTTGAATATGGGGAATTAGAGCAATTTTAATAAGTGTGAACAGAAGCAGACTACACACAGAGACGTTGTCAATGAAGACAGGTAAGAATGGAGATTCCTTAACACCAACAAAGTCTCACTCGCCTGGGATAAAGCAGGTCCTGAAAGAAGTGTGCCAAACCAGAGAAAGATGGACTGGCTGTCAGAAGTCGGCAAGAAGGTTAGAGGAGAGATGGACATTCCTTCAACCCAGAGGCTCTGATTGAATTTGCCCCACACCATGCGCGGACTCAAGCAGACACATCCCACTTGGTGAATGAATGGCAGGCACCACCCTCTTAGCTTCACAGGGCTGGTATCTGGCGTGTATCATATCCTTCTTCCCTCAATTTTCCATTGTCAAATCATCCATTAAATTGGATTGAGCTCGCCTAAGCCGGCCTGTCTTGGAGTGCTCAGGGGAGATTACTTTGAAAGGAACAAGACCTTGGCTGTCAGGCATGTTAGTACATGCAAGCTCTCAGGCTCAGCGTCTCACTTTGCAGAGGTCCTGTGACATCCTGGAGGGCTCCAGCAACACCATGGGCCCCTCCTCTCAGCTTCTTTTTCTCCTGGGCTTACTAACTGTGATTACCCCCGGTTCTGGCCACAAGACACTTTTCTATTTTCTTTTATACGGGGGGATCCAGTGGACAGAGGGTGAGGGGCACATGGCAGGAAGTGTGAGTATTCCTTTGACATTCTGTATAAACTTCTGAGATAATTTTCCAAACAGGTGCCAGAGGCTTCAGGGGAGAATTTCAACTTTGCATCCTCAACCAGTGTTTCCGTCAAAAGTCATTTGCTAAAAACACTGGAAAAGGGAGTTGCAAGAGAAGGCACTGAATTTGCTCCCCGCTGTTTGGAGACAGCTGAAGTACATTTTTGAAGGGACCAAGGTGTCTTCTCATCCAGAGCACCACAATGGCTATATTGCTGTAGTTAAGTGTGAAAAGCATGTTACCTGCAGCGAGCTGGTCCTCACATATTCTGTCATCCACCACCATGTGCTCACAAAGCCACTGTGCTTCAAGCAGGAGCTCAGAGTCTTCAGGAAGTGAGATTTAGAAAGAGTTAGAACAAAGGCTGAGGGGACATAGTTTCAAAGCAGATGCACAGAGCCCACCGTCCTAGATCTCATCAGCGGCAGGGGAAACTTGTCCATATTAACACTACTTTCATAAGGCTGGGGTGATGGTTTGCTCCTCTTGCTCCCTAATTCAAGCAAAAATCCATAGAAAACTCGTTGTTCTACCCTTCCTTATATTTGTAAGGCCTTTTAAAACTCAGTTCTCTGTGGTCCTTGCACGTAAACCTCAGACATACTTTGGGCTCACTCTCATGTTTTTGATTTTGTTTTGCTTTGCTTTTTTGTTCACATGGTTCTCTCTGAATCTGCTCCTTTCCCCCCATTCTTCTGGATTTTGTTCAAAGTGGCATCCCCTCACTCAGTTTTGGATGTGGTCTCTTAATTTGATCATTCCTCCTGGCTTTGCTTTTTCAACTCATCTATGATATTCTCCCAATGCAATCTTTCTCAGCAGCTGAGCCGATCATGCCATTTACTGTTTAAAATCCCCAGTCCCTCTCTCTAATTCAGTGACTATCCTCCAGTCCATGGAGGGAGCTCCGTGTGCCAGGGTGGGTCATCCCCGAGATGCCATGGAAATAAACCATGAAGAACTTTCCAACGTCTCACTTATTCTTTCTTGGGTGTCTTCTTCTATCTGGTCCATGAACTTTCTATAGCATTCATCTTTTGCTTTGATTCTCTGCTTGCCCCCCACTCTTTCTTGTCACGTGGATTGACAATTTTGTCTTACTTGTATTAATTGATTTTGCTGTCATCCTGCTCCACACAGCATCTTGTATTTCAACTAACCTCACGTGGTTCAAAGCTGTGATTTTTCATCTCTTTATCCACCCACGCATTCACCGCATTGAAGAATAGTCCTGGGCTCAATATGAAGTAATGGAGACAGGGAGGTGAGCCAGAAACATTTCACAAACTCGAATGACTTGCACTATAGCAAAGGATAAAGACAAATCTTGTAACATCAAGGGACATTCTCAGAAGAAATAGTGTCAAAGGTGATTGCTGAAGGCTAAGAAGAAGGTAGGCAAGACAAGAAAGGGGGAAGAGTATTCCATTATTTCAGCAAGGTTCAATAAGAGAATGTTCTGAGGGCAGAAGGAAATCAGAGGATAAATGACAGGAGACGAGACCGGGCACCATGGAGACAGGACTTGGGCTGAAGCCAATGGGAAGTCTCTGAGGTTTTTAAGGAGTGAGGCATCAGTTGACTTTAACTGTGGCAGGTCTGGTCTCGTTTGTATAGAGATTACATTTGAGCAAGTTACGGAGAAGCCAATCTCCCAGGGAACCAGCTGTCACATGGACTAGTACTTCTGCACCCTAGGAGAAGCCATTGTTTCTTTGTGACAGATATTCAGGTGACAGAATTAAAGGACCTGGTGATTATAAACAAAAATAATGAGTCAAAAGTAATAATCCAAAGTTATGCCTAGCATCTTTAACTGATTACTATGTAGGCCCTTGTTTCATTGTCCCATAATCTGTGATGCAAACTCAGGTCATTCAGACTGAACCTGAGAAGGATGGCAGACTGCTTCCATGACTAGCCATATACACTCCCAAGTTCTAGGACAGCCAGCTCACTTCTCTTTCAGCTCCTAGGAGGCGCCTACATACTCGAAGATTATAATGTGGCTAGAACACAGTTGTTCGTAGATATCATGGTGAGGGCTTCTTGCTGAAGTACAGTTTTAGGCAGTCTTTTTTTTTCTCAGAAGGAGCCGCCTACCCAAACTGCATCCAACAGGTGGTGAAGAGCCAGCTCCACTCTGATCTTAAGAAGTAGATCTTTATATTCCTGACCAGCTCAAGGGACGACAGACCCAAGCTCAGAGAATTCAGTTGCCAGGAATGCAGCTGAGCCCAGGGTAGGAACCTCTTATAACTCAACCTCTGTGAAACTTTGTACGGGCCCAGAATGTGAGGCAAATCAGCTTTAAAATAGTTCTTCTCTTGTTAAATCTGACCTTGTTTTCCATGGGAGCAGCTGCTATGTTCAGGACATTCGTCCAAGCATCTGACCTTGCTGGGGAAACTTCCTCTACTTTGTGTTTTCTTGTCATCAAATTTCACTCTGGCATGGTTAGCACTCCCTTTCTAACCTTGGGGTACAGGTGAAGCTTGTCTCTACCTGTCCAACAGAAGCTGGAAAAATCATAGGTCTAAGCAACCATCTTCGGCCTGACATCTACCACCAACATATTGTCCTGCTCAGTTGGCCTTGGGGCATGGACTTCATGGTGGGCAGGCTACAGTAGAACCTAAGACCCCCAGCACCGACAAGGCTGAAGAAGAGTCTTCATCTGATTTTCTAATTCCTAGTCTCAGCTCAACATCACTCTTGGCAACTGAGGTCTCTGAACTTGGGTCTATCATTACTTGAATTGTTGGAAATAATTCTCTATTTCTTTCTTTTTTTATAGACAATAATTTTTTCATGCAATATATTCTGACCATGACTTCCGCCTTCCTCTTCTCTTCCTCACCTCTCTGTCCCTCCAACTCCATGCTGTCTTTCTCTCCTTTTTTAGAAAACAAGCAGGTAAATAATTTTTTTTTAAATTTAAAAATTTAAAAAGAGGAAAACAACAAAAAAGTAATAGAAATGTACACACACACACACGTGTGTGGGGGAAACAAAACCCCAACCCATACCATAAAAGCGTAAAATTTGAAACCAAAATATCCAAGTAAAAGTCCAGTAAGATAAACACTATCTTCCAAAGCACTATGAGGCAAAAATATCTCCAAAAATACTGCTGATTTTGGTTGGTCATCTACACCTGGCCATGGGGTCTGTCCTTAGGTGTGGTTTGTATGCCCAGTGAGATTTCTTTCGAGAAAACTGTTTTCCTTTGTGAGCTGGAGACAGCTTCTGGGTCTTCTGGGTTAGGGATGGGGACTTGAGCCCACTTCCCCTCTCAGTGCTGCAGCTCCATCTGGCTTGAACCTGTGCAGGTCCAGTGCATGCTGCCACAGTCTCAGTGAGCACACACATGTGCCAGTGCTGCTGTGTATGGAAGACATTATTTTCTTCTTGTCCTCCATCCCCTTGGCTCTTACTAAACCTCTCTTTTTTGAAAGCCAAGCATCTCTGAATTCAAAAAGTTTGCAAGGCACAGGTGGCCTCTTCTCTTCCATCATCCCTAGTAACACTGTGTCCACACAGGTATACCAAACAGAATAGATATTACTTTTTGTTAACTTTATACTCTATACTAATTCCAATATCTTAATGCATTATTATCTTTGTTCCCCATAACAATCACAATTATGTATTATAAATTCACAGAATTTGCTTCACTTTTATTCACTATACTCTCTCAACTTTCTGATCAACTAAAAGCTATAGCCATATAGTAGGAACCAGCTTGAACTTGGAATGTTCATTTTGTTGCAGCCATTGACATGCAGCAAGTTACTTGGTGGTGGCAGTGGGCCACAGCCCCTGCAATTCATGAGAGTATGCAGGTAAATAGCAGGCACTCTATGACCATATTCTTTTCTTGAATTGTTATATTTAGCATGTTATGGGTATTAGATGATTTTAACTTAGGATGTTTCCAGCTTTTAATGAGTTCTTTGGCATGCAGCCCCTTCATAAGTGGAGGAGCACATGTATTTGTGTGTTTATGTATATTGTGTATGTAAAATGGTACAGTGAAGACTTTAGTTCATCCATGTATGAACACCTAGTAACTTGTTTCCTCAGTAGAAATTATTGGAAGCAAATTAGCACTAATTTTAAATTTTTTTAGACTCAGTTTCAGATGCCTTTGAGAGATGTTTTCCAATTTATTTTCAAGTTGGTAATTAATGGTTGTTATGATTTTCCTTATTTGTTATGTTCTAAGTCATACATTGTTAAAAGTCTCATATTTTTTTGTTTTGTTCACTAATTTTATCAATTATGTCAGGTTAGCTACTATATCCTATTGTTACATTCATTGGTTTATTATGAACATGATCATTTCTAGGCAGTTTTTCTTTTTCTGTTTGTGCCTTTCATCAGGATTTAATTTTTGAACTATGGGATGGGCCTACATTTCCATATTCCTGGAGTTAGTCTCCTCTGGGTCTCATCTAGGATGGGGTTTGTTGTCACAGATCGAACAAGTGACAACTACTATTATGTTTTTACTACTGATGGACAGAAGGGAAGAGCATTAATTTTCCATATTTGAATCTTGTGTACACACACGCACACACACCACTTTCCTTCACAAAAGTCCCCCCCGTAAAAACTTTATTCACAACAATAACACCAGTTTAGATTGAATGGGTAAAGGAGATTGGACCAATTTTTTTTTCTTTATATTTTGTTTTGTTTTTCCTCAATCACTGTCAGGTTTTCCTATTTTTATGAGTTACTTTGGAATTCTCAGATGTGAGCAAGGATTTATGATCTCATTTCATTATAGAAAATAAAATCACCAAAATATCTCAAAAACTCCACATATTCTTTAAATTCGTGCTTACCCCATCACTGAGCCTACTAGAATGACAATATATGAACTTTCTTGAGCTTAATTTTTCTTTAAAAGGCCTGATCTTTATCATTTTCCAATACTATGTCTCTTTTAATTGACCCCAGCATAAAGTACCTATCTAGATGCTAAGATTCCTTTATGTGGATCTATAGGGACAGCTGTAGGTAAGCAAGACACAAGCATTTTCTCCTCTCAGGTGAAGCACTTTCCCTCAGATCTTTTCTCCAGAAGTCCATGTTGTGTAGAAACACTGGAACTCGCCATTTTTGAAGTGGCTATCAGTGTCACGCATGCAAGCTTTTCTGCTCTCTCTACCATGAATAACCTTCTATGATGTGGTACATCCCACATCAGTTCAGACTCGGACTCTGACGTCTTCCACAGAAACCCTTACCAGTGCCCGACTCTTACATTTTGGCCCTAAACTCTCTGAAATATACTTTGATCCTTGACCTCACTGAAGAAGCAGATGAACCACTGACTTGTATTTTACAGATGGCCCAGGCTTCCTTCTATTTTCTATGAAGTTTTTTTGCTTAAGATCAGATGCATGCTTCATTGTAGAAATATTTCACTGTAGCCTCTTGATTCTTTACTTCTGGAGGAATGCCAAAAGCATGGGATGGTTCCCCAAAGCTTCAGAGCTCACTAGCAGGATTAGCAGGGATGCTAACTGGGCATATTTGAACCCACCAATACCCAGTCACAGGAGTTGACTTTTTCTTCTCCATAGTGGAAAGTGAGAATGCTCCTGAGATGTAGGGAGCAAGGGTCAGGGATGCTAAGATATCTGCAATGCATGCTAAAAATCTCACCAAAAATAGCCTTCTCTATTACCACCATGACCTCCCTGAAAAAATACTTAGCTACAGGAAGTATTTAAGAGGGTGAGATCACAGAAATCAAGCTGGAAACATTTGAAGGGAAAAATGAGACATCGAGGCTAGAAAAAACACCAAGTGAGAAAATAATAAAATTTCAAATCTAACTAGCTCGAAAACAGGGAGCTATTTGGTTGTTATTGGATGAGATAGTTTGCAAGAAGTCCAGAAACAACTTGGATTTGAAAGAAGAGAAAACAGCAGAGCAGACTGCGCTGTCTGTGGACCCTGCCAAAGGCTGGGATCCAAAAGCAACTGGGAGGCTGTAGGTGGAAATTTAGTAACATCAGCCATTAGCAGTTCTGTCTTGACTAGAATAACTCTTCCAAGTAGTCCCAACAGTCTTCTCAGACAGGAGAGGAGAGGACGAGGAAGGTAAGAAGAAAATGCTCCTGGGTTACAGGAGACTAGGTGTGATAGCTTTGGGTGGGTGGGGGAATGTGGAGTAATCTTGGATCTGTGCTGGAACATATTTGATTAAACCATGGAATAGGCCTATGGGGTGGAGGGTGCAGAGCAACAATAAGTCAGACTGATAGGAGTCAGAAAGGAACTTAAAAGACTGAGGCTGGCTTTGGTGGGAGCTATCACCATTGTAGGATTGTTCCACCCGGGGAGGGAGAAGGCAGCCAAGCTATTTGAATATTGCATTTGGATTGGATCTCTTAAGTCTAAATCTAAAGCCACAGCCAGAGTTTATGTAACTAACAAATCCCAAACCATCCGATAACCATGTGCTGTAAATAACTCTAGTGAGAGATTACAGTTAAGCCTCATGAATCCAAGAGACTATTCCCTCCACACCACCACCCTTGGCCCTGGATGATGAATAAAATAAATGGAATTTCAGGGAGCTTATTGACACTGTCTCTCTAGGCCTGGCACAGAAATTCAAAGCCGGGAGTTTGCAGATGCTACAGCTCATATGGGATTCAGCACCGGTTTATAGCTCTGGCCTGAAAACCAGAGACACTCGGAAGTAAGGTCCAAGTTGCTAACATCTGCAAGGCCCGTATGCGGAATGACTTTTGGCCCCCATCTATGAGCCGCAGCGCGTACTGCGCTCACCCGCAGTCTGTGGAAACGTCCGTTGTTCATAACGCTCTCCTAAGCAAGAGTGAAATGGAAGAATTGCCTGAAATTGCAGGTCGCTCCCTCAGTCCATGGCAGGCCGAAGTCAGTCTCACACAGCATCCAAAGGTCAGTGATGGAGGCTATGGGGATGACTCAGTGGATAAAGAGCTTGGTGTGCAAGGAGGAAAACCCGAGTTCAGATCCCAAGAACCCACAAGAAGCAGGCATGGTGACGCATGCCTATCAGCTAGAAACAGGGGATATAGACAAGTGGGTCCCCGGGGCTGAAATGGCAAGCGCTGGATTCAGTAAGGGATCTTGTCTCCAAATAATAAGATGGAAGGGAATTGAGAAAGACACCCCAAATGAACTTCTGGCCTCCACACTTGTGAACACACACGGATGTGCACTGCACATACAGAAGAAAATCTTTTTCCTAAACAGGTCAGAGTTATCCTCGAACTTTCAGACAAAGACAGGAGCAATATCGTACACTAACCCTTAAGTCTCATGCCTGCCTGGAAACTCTCATTTATTTCACCTATAATCTAATCCCTAAAGTCCAGGGACGTCTTTCTTTTCAAAACACTAGATGTCTGGTGAGCCCTGGGACCCCCGGAGAATCTGCTTTCCACCTTCATTCCCCACTGTGGCTCCGTTGTTACGTTCCTAGTGTCAGAAATTCTTCTTGGCTCCTAGAGAGAATTGGAACATTTGAGGGTCCAAATCCTGGAATCATAATTGTTACATTGCTTTTTTATTTATAAAGTAAAAAAGTTACTTACCAATTGCTAAAGCCACATATCAACCATGTCATTTAGAAAATATAAAAATCATGTAGAAGGAAAGTGTTCAAGAATTTTTATATAGTGGTCAATTATTTTACCTAGAAACATACACATATGTATATGAGTATGTATGTATTATACATGCATTTTTTAAAACTTAGCAGTTGTTGAAATAGCATATATTGGCATTTCCCAATTTAAATAATTACTTTCACTGTGTGAAATTTGTTAGCAACCAAATACCATTTATATACTATTTTGCTATTTCCAATGATTAGAAATTGTGCTCTCTCTCTCTCTCTCTCTCTCTCTNTGTGTGTGTGTCTCCCTCTCTCATTTTCTACTCCTTCCTTCCTCTCTCTTTCCACTCCTCCCCCTCCCTCCATCCTTTCCTCCCTCTATCCTTCCTTCTTCCTATTTTCTATTTTACTATTGTTTGTTACGAACATTGTTTTAGGTCAATTTTAAATCAAAGAAACAAGCAAATCTGACTCTAAATATGTATTCTTACCCTCTAATTTTGTGGTGTTTTTTCTTTCTTTTTGCTTTTTCTTTGTTTGTTTGTTGTTGTTTTTGTTGTTTTTTGTTTCTTTTTTGAGACAGAGTTTCTCTATATAGCCTTGGCTGTCCTAGAACTCAGAGCTCTCCCTGTTTCTGCCTCCTGAGTGTTGGGTTTTAAGGTCTGTGCCACCACACCCAAGTTCTGCTTTTCTCAAATATTCAGTTCCATTGTATTGAGTGATCTCATTGAGTTTTCAGCTTCTCCACCAGTCTGACAGTGCATTGGCCACTGCTGATGCTCTAGACCAGGGTCTGTTGGTCTTGTTGTTCGAAATTGTCTTTAAATTGTAGTAACAGGGACTCTTACACACATTAAATTGTAAATAATTGTTTGCCGCCCATTTTAACCGTAAGCTAACTGAGATCTAAGAATGGTGTCAAATTATCTTTGCATCCTTGGATCCTAGAAGGAAGCTTGGGATTTCTTAGGTAACTGTTAAATACTTTTTGATGAATAGACTCCTGGGTAAACTAATAACAAGATGAAGCTAGTTTGTTTCTGTAATGATCAGGTTTATAATTTGATCTCATTAATTGTGTAGATTAGAAAAAAATCCTGGTGATTGCAAAAGTTTTTATTAAAATAAGTATAAAATAAAATTGAATTTTTCAAACAGGTATTATGTGACACATTAATCATGCATCATATGAACATTTTAAAGTGCCTATTTACAACCAACTTTTAAAAGGCCTGAGTTATTTCACTCCATTAATTCATTCATCCACTCATGTATTCGTTACCCTGTCCTTGATGTAACAAAATAATTAGCAAAAGGAATTTGGTTTATTCTGGCCTTGCATTCCAGTGTGGGTGCAGCCCATGATGGCGGAAGAGGTGGTGCAGGAGCATGACGTGGCTGATCACAGCATATTCATAGCTCAAAAGCAGAGGGACGCACATGTATTTTTCCCTTTCTCTTTTTTTATGCAGTTTAGTACCCCAGAACATGTTGTTATACCACTCACATTTAAGATAGATTTCCCATCTCAATTAGCCCAATATAGACAATCTCTCATAGACTTGCCAAAGATTTTGTTTCCATGGTAATCATAAATCCATCAAGTTGACAATACAAATTAACCATCACAAATAATTTTTGTGTCTCACATCTTTATAATTGTACTATTACATGTAAGATTGTATTTACACAAGGCGGTGGTGGTGCATGCCTTTAATCCCAGTACTCGGGAGGCAGAGACAGGCAGATCTCTGGGAGTTCGAGGCCAGCCTGGTCTACAAGAACTAGTTTCAGGTCAGGCACCAAAACTACAGAGAAACCTTGTCTCAAAAAAAAGATTATATTTACTATGTATAGTAAAATGTTTTCAAGAATCTGTATATTAAGGTCTGTCTAAATCTAAACATAGCTGTTTTATTTTTAAAGAACTCACACAGCTTGGTTCTACATTCTTTTTGGCTTATGAAAGGGCATTATTGTGTAGACAGGCACAAATAGCTTTTGTTTTTTCCCTTGGGTAGAAATAATAGATGCAGAAATAGCTATTCCAGATGATTTGGGAGTTCTGAGATGCTATTTACTGCGAAGTTCTTCCCTTAATCTACCTCTCCCTCTAGTATGACGTGAGCCTATCTCTTCATGCTCAAAGGTGCTTCTGGTTCCCATTGAACTCCTGTTTGCATCCTGGGCAAGGAAGAATGGAGAAAGGTCAAGGGCAGAAGTGGATGACAACAGAACTTACTGTAATCTGAACAAAAGGAGAGAAAGCAGGTTTCTTGTTCTCTTGCATCATTATCAGCAACAGAGTATTGAGTGACTATCTTTTCAAAGTTTGTACGTACAATAGATACATGCTATATGTCATTCATTTAAATTTAAATCTCCCTAGTTACTATCTAGAAGACAAGGCATTCACATTGTTATGTTCAAAACCACAGTTACATACAATAGAATAACTGTATATTATTCTACTGACAAGCTAAAAAGCATGGCAGAAGAAGCAGAATGAGGGCAAGAGCTGGGGTGTGGGGAGGAACAGTATGGCATGCTGTCTTCTGGATATGACATAGCTGTCTCCTCACATCAGCTGTGCTTACCTGTGGTACAGGACAATTCTGTATTCTGTCAACTTTGTTTTAAATAAACGCTGATAGGTCAGTAGCCAGGTGGGAAGTATATGTGGGACAACCAGACAGGAAGTGGAGGTGGGTCAATGAGAACAGGAGAATTCTGGGAAGGAAAAGCCCATTCCTCCTGAGTCCTGTCCAGACACCGAAGAAGCAAGATGTGACCTACCCCTCCACAAAAGGTGCTGGGCCATGTGGCTAACATATACAAGAATAGTGGGCTAGTATAAGTTATAAGAGTTAACAAGAAGCCTGAGCTAATGGGCCAATCAGTTTATANAACCAGACAGGAAGTGGAGGTGGGTCAATGAGAACAGGAGAATTCTGGGAAGGAAAAGCCCATTCCTCCTGAGTCCTGTCCAGACACCGAAGAAGCAAGATGTGACCTACCCCTCCACAAAAGGTGCTGGGCCATGTGGCTAACATATACAAGAATAGTGGGCTAGTATAAGTTATAAGAGTTAACAAGAAGCCTGAGCTAATGGGCCAATCAGTTTATAGCTAATGTAGACTCTCTGAGTGATTTTCTTTGGGACCTAACGACTGTGGGAACTGAGCAGGACAGAAACCTCAGGAAACCCCAACAAGCAGGCCCTTATGTTACATACCTGAAAAAGACATGCATGAGATTGTAGGAAAATTTCATCTTTTACTGAGGAGCTATTGGTTGTTGAGGGATGCTGAAGAAGGAGGTTCTTTTTATTTTATTTTTTTCTTCTTACAATGTGTGGCTACTGGTAGGTTTATCATACTCCAGTGGATGGCTGCATATCCATAAAAGTATGGGCAACACCAATTGGACTTAGTATAATATAAAAAAATAAAAACAAAACCACAAGACTTGATGTTTGGAGGGGGATATGTGGGGATTGGAGAAGAGAAATAAATGGTGAATTTGATCATGTTTCATTGTACAAAAGTATGAAATTCTCATGGATAAAATACAATTACTATAAAAATAAAATACTATTAAAATGCAATAATAGAAAAACAGCTAAAATTAATGCACTATCATCTAATTTCTATCTCTCATCCACCTATCTCTCTACATACAGAAATACTGATATTTGCACCCTTATTGAATGTGTCAGCCATTTTTTCCAATCTACTGAGTACTTGAGATAAAAACTTAAAAAGAAGGAAAGATTTCTATGTTGAGGTTTCTGTCCCTGAGGCATTGAGTATGTTGTTAGGCCTGTGGTGTAATGATGTATTGTAGCATGGAGGACTTGCATGGCATCCTCAGCTTCTGGTCAGACAGTAAAACAGAGAGAAAGAAGAAGGAGCTAAGAGCTCCCCTGTCTCCATTGTGGGCATGCTGTCAATGGCTGGATAACCTCCAATCATATCCCACTCTACGGTTTCACTGCATTCCTATACCACTAAGCTGGAGATCAAAACCTTTAAAACATGGGCGGTTGAGGGACAACAAAGAACTAAGCTAGAGCATTTTTGTGTGTGTGTGCCCCGTTTTCCCACAAAACAACTCTGTGGAGTTTAGATGGTTTGCACATACAGGACATTTTCATCGTAGGAAAGGAGACTGGAATTGTACAGCTTGGTACTTTAAGGGGCATCTGTTCATCTACCACTTCCCTCTGGAGACAAATTTGAACTTCATTCTTTAGGGTAAACATATCTAAGAGGACTGGAGGGTCCTACACTGGAGAATATGCAAATATATCTGGAAGATGAGAAAGCTGTATCTGGTTTTACTGCCTATAGCACACCAATCAATGCTTCAGAGTGAGACAGATTTTTAAATCTTAGTCAGAGCAATTGACTTTAACTTATAGGGCATATTTGTTGTTTAGTCATAAGGTCTGAGCTCTATGTGCACATGAAGTATTCATGAAACATTACCTTCTAGCAATTGTTTATGAGTCCAAATAGTGAGAGGACACCATAAATTATGCATGTAATACAAGGCTTCCTATGTAGACTTCCAAGTCCACACAAATTATAACACAATGTTTTCCTACCCCTGTTCTCCAGTCCCATGCCAAACAAATACAAACTTTAAAATGCTTTAGGTAGTTCTTTGATTTTCCTCCGTATTTTTAAGTAACCTACACATTCTTGTTTTCCTTGTTTCAAAATTTGTATCTGTTATATTGTATCCTCTGGCTGTGGCATACAAAGATAATTGACTCTCTTTCCTGCCAATCCTCTTATTCCTCTTATGCAGTTCTCCATTTTCCTCCATATGGATTAAGTCACACCCCTTGAGTTGAATCAGAATTTAGTTTTTGTGTTTCTATAACAATGGAAATTGTTACCAGAGAAGCAGATATTGTGCTGTGTCGATGTTTTCTTTCTTGCATTAACTTTGGATTTTTGGAAAGTATTTTTTTTAATTTCATTTTTCTTATCTTTAAAACTAGCCATCTTTATAACTATCAGTGTAACCTGTTACTGAACTACAGTTGATATGGAATAATTTTCATAGAAAGTATATACTTAGATGAGTTTTGTCACATATATCATAGATGAATAAAGATACTGTGACAATAAAAATAATGAGTATTCATATCACCCCCAAAGGACTTAAATGAACCTTTTTTTCTCCTATGTCATCTCCCAGACTGAGAAAACACCTAGGCAACTCTTTATCAGGACACATTGGACTTCATTTTTCTGATCTCTTTGTTGACTGTCTTTTTCATTCAAAAATTTTATTGGTGTCTTATCCATTTATAGCTCATATCTTTAATTCATAAGATAGCATTTGGTTTCTAGATCACTGTGAATATTTGATATGATTAGCTGTTAAATTACAACCAATCTGCAAGAAATGTAGTGGTATGTCAATGTGATTTTTATTTTTATAATGAGAATTAATAAAGTTGCATCTTTACATATATTTATGTGCTTTGTACCTATTACAAATTTATCTAACTTTCTATATATCTATCATCTAACTTTACCTCTATTATCTGTCTAGTCATTTAACTATCTACCTACCTATCTGCTTCTCTATCATTTACTACATATGCACATACCACATCCTCACTAATCTATCTATCTATCTATCTATCTATCTATCTATCTATC
>LOJH01004331.1:18320-36618 GCA_001685095.1 Ellobius talpinus | reverse complement strand
AAGCTACAGAGAAACCCTGTCTCAAAAAACCAAAATAAATAAATAAATAAATAATAATAATAATAATAATAATAATATGAGCAAAATATATTCTCAAAGAATAAATAAAAACATTTAAAGGTGGGCAGTGGTGACACAAGCCTTTAATCCCAGCACTTGAGAGGCAGAGATAGGTGGATCTCTAAGTTCGAGGCCAGCCTGGTCTGCAGAGTGAGTTCCAGGACAGTCAGAGCTGTTCTGTTACACAGAGAAAACCTGTCTAGGAGAAAAAAAAACTATCTCGAAAACCAAAATAATAATGACGCTAATGATAAATTACCCAAGTTTCATCAAATGTTCTATCTCTCTAGTATGGCCGACCTCATAATAAGAATCTTTAATAACCCCCATCATTTCACACAGCAATAAATACATGAGCACAAAAGCACTGCACAAAACGGCAAGCATTGGTTTTGGAATTTTTATGATATCTGTATGCTTGATTCGGAAACAGGTGAAATTTCAAACCTCTGGTAAGGAAGACCTGGGTAAGCCCAGATCAGCCTCTCAAGACACTGGGGTCAGACTGCCCAGATGTTTGGATAAACCGCTTTAGAGAGAGAAATGGACCCCTGAAACCCACTGTTGGAAGGATGACCCCGGACCCAACTCTTGACCACGAGGACGGTGGGATCAGCCAAGCCTGCTTCCAACTACTGCCCGAGTCCCCAGCTGGACGCACTCATTTCATGCTCTATCCCATTTTACAGAGAGGGAGAAATGACAAGGACACTGGGAGACTCCAATTCAATTTGTTTGTTCTTTCATTCTGAACTTCTTTCCTTTTATCTGTGGCAGTGTCTTGAGATATCTGTAACCCAGCCTGAACTGGTAATTCTCCTGCCTCAGCCTCGAGGGTTCATGTGTGCGCCACTAGGAGTCCGGGTTGTTTTGTTCCTCTCTGTCTTTCCGTTGTGACTTTCCACCTGCTGACCTTTCAACACTATTCAACCTGTGGCCCCAGCTCGGAGCTGCGCGTGGCGTCGCCGCTTTAAGGGACCGGCCTTTTGTTTCCATGACCTCGCCCCGCCCCCTGAAGGCTCCGTTGCGCCTGCGCCTCGAGCTTGAGCACTGGGGTTGGGCAGAACCAGGTTCCGTGCAACTTTTAAGTGAGTTACAAACTCCGCCCCGGACACTGGTGCAGGTGGTCGGCCACCCCGGGACCCCGGCGACCCGGGAGAGCGGAGATCGGGACCCGCCATCCAGACCCGGGACTAGCAGCGGCGCCCTCAACGGGCGAACTCGCGGTTCTCCGCGGCAGAAATCGTTGAACTGAGCCGCCAGGATTCCGCAGCGCGGGGCGGAGGAACGCGTCCGCCCTCCCAGCTCCCAAGTCGGCTTCCTCTTCAAGGCCCTAAGTCCACTGGTTCCGGGTTCTCCAGACTCCTAGCACTGCGGGGTCGGGGTCAGGGCTGGTGGACCGAGGGACAGGTGTACCGCAGCACCACTCGGCTCCTTCCCCCAGTTCCTGAGTGAACGGCCCTCCGGTTGTCTCTTGGGGGCCATCCCCAAGACTGTCAGGATGGTGTCCTGGATGATCTGTCGCCTGGTGGTGTGAGTATGGCCCCTTTGAGAACCCCCCCGCTCTGATCCCCAGTGTCAGCCTGCCTTTAGGGTGGAAACTGGGAACGTTTGGTAAAGAAGAGAGTTTTCTGAACTCCGTCAGCCTTTCCCCAACACACGCTTAACGGTCCTCGAGGTCTGAAGTGGGACCTTGGTCACTGAGTGCCTTGTTCCCAACCCTCATCCTTGTACACCGATTGGGACCCCTCTTACACGCGCACACACTGCAGACAGGTGCAGACAGGGTTAGGCTTTGCCACCCACAGCCCCGTGAGATGGGCGATAGGCTCAGCAGTGGGCGGAGTATCCAGGTGCCTCCTTCCCTCTGAGCAGCCACATGACCCACCACCCTAGTTTTGGCCTCCAAAGTCTACCCCTCACTTTTGGATATTCCAACACCTGACCCAGATGTCTCTCTCTGCATCCTGGTGGCCCTGAGCCTGATTGCGTGTGATGGGAGAGGACAGCCTGGTGCCCTCACCCACCTTGTTGTGTGTTCTCAGGCTATCCTGTACCCATGGGCCACCAGTGCAAGCCTGAGCAGGCTTGGGATGTTTGTAAACAGCCGGGTGGAGAGGCAGCCTCCAGGGCACTGACTCAGGCACCCTGGGTTGTGCAAGCCAAGCGGGAAAAACAGGGCAGGCACTGCCACCTCGCATCCAAGTTGGGGGAATCAGCCTGGTGCCCCTCACACTTCCTATGGCTGCTGTTCCAGGCTCATATTCGGGATGCTGTATCCTGCATATGCTTCCTACAAGGCTGTGAAGAGTAAGAACATTCGAGAATATGTGAGTGCAAAGGGTTGGCGGGAAAGCTTAACTAATGTGGTTACCTTTGAGGAGTAGTCAGGGAGGGGGTGGTAGGACTTGGTGATATGGAAGGCCTGAGCTGGCCTCTCAAACTCCAGGGGTTTGATGGTGTGGCAGATCTTGGGTAGAGCGGTCAAGTGAGTGTGGAAGGAGGGCCAGCCATTAGCAGGCCCATGGAGGATCTTGTGGGTGAAGCATACTGGGGTGCTCACTGAGAAAGGCGGTTTCTCAGGGGCTCCCGTCTGAGCAGACGTGGGGAAATGCAGCAATGCAGTGGGACTGGCTCTCAGGAATCTCTGGGTTGGGCAGCCCGGGGTGGGCGTTGGCACCTCAGGCTCCCAAGCTGAGCTCTGTGCACTCTGACCCACAGGTCCGGTGGATGATGTACTGGATCGTCTTTGCAATCTTCATGGCAGCAGAGACCTTCACGGACGTCTTCATTTCCTGGTCTGGCACAAGGATTGGCAGGCCATGAGTTAGGAAGGCCTACCCACCACCTGGCACCTGGCTCACACACACTCCTTCCCTTGCTCTCTCCCACAGGTTCCCTTTTTACTATGAGATCAAGATGGCCTTTGTGCTGTGGCTGCTCTCGCCTTACACCAAGGGGGCCAGCCTGCTTTACCGAAAGTTTGTCCACCCGTCCCTATCCCGTCATGAGAAGGTACCCCAGGGGGAGTAGAGGAAGAAGGAAGAACACAGAAGGTTGTGTCAGGGAGAGGGTGTGTCAGAGAGAGCCCTGTATCTCAGGTTCAGGGAGCTGGAGATGCCTGGGTCTAATTTCCTGCCCACTTCAGATTTGCTGTGGGACTGTGAAAAGGGTTGGCTCTCCTCCTCTACCTGGGTGATACACATGAATGGACTTTAGGGGTGTGACATGCCAGCAGGAAGTTGATGTGGGCATGGAAAAATGGAAGGGACACTCATTGAGGTGTGGCGTGGGTGTGTGAATGGGGAACCCCGCTCTTAGTTTTTGTTCTGAGCCTCTGTGACTCCTGGGTCCTAGGTAGGAGTGGGCGAGGGACAGTGACAACCAGTGACTTCTCGGGGTCCGCAGAGAAATGGCTCCTTTGTTGATCTGAGCTCTCCACTCTGGGTCTGCAGGAGATTGATGCATGCATTGTGCAGGCAAAGGAGCGCAGCTATGAGACCATGCTGAGTTTCGGGAAGCGGGGCCTCAACATCGCTGCCTCAGCTGCTGTGCAGGCTGCTACCAAGGTGCTCTGGGCCCCGGTGCTCGCAATGTCAGCCCCACTCCCCGTAGCTTTGAGCCAGTTCAGTTCTGAATCTGGTGCCCCAGTGATGAGCTGAAGGCCAGCTTCCCCGCTAAAGCCCTTCCCCCAGTAGCCCTCTTCTGCCGTTAATACAGTGCCTCCCGTCCCTCACCTCCTAGAGTCAGGGTGCTCTAGCTGGAAGGCTGCGGAGCTTCTCCATGCAAGACCTCCGCTCTATCCCTGACACCGCTGCCCCCACCTACCAAGATCCCCTCTACCTGGAAGACCAGGTACCCCGACGCAGACCCCCAATTGGTAAGTGGAAGAGGAACCCACGGCTGACCTAGGAAGTCTGCCTCTCTGAGGGCTGGAGGGAAGCAGGGAAGGGCTCCAGGCTTTCAGAAATGTTCAGCTTTGCCCTCCTTTTCCACAGGGTACCGGGCCGGTGGCCTGCAAGATAGTGACACAGAGGATGAGTGTTGGTCAGACAATGAGGTAGTCCCCCAGCCACCCGTCCGGCCCCGAGAGAAACCTCTGAGCCGCAGCCAGAGCCTTCGGGTGGTCAGGAGGAAGCCATTGGTGCGAGAGGTCAGTGCGTTGGAAGTGAGCCGGATGGCAGTTGAGCTACCATGCCCACGCCACTCATGCATGGTATGTTGGCTTTCTCTCCCCAAGGGAACCTCGCGCTCCGTGAAGGTCAGAACCCGGAAAAAGACGATGCCCTCGGACATGGAGAGGTAGATTCTGCAGAGTCAGGCCATCTTACCTCTCCAGCCAGCAGGGGACCTTTTGCTGCTACACCAGCTGCCTGGGCTCCGCCCCTTCTGTCTTCTGCAACTGCCTAAGGGGCACATGGTGTGCTTCCCGGCATGGGGATGCACCTACAGTATACCAAAGCAGGCCAGACCCAGGGGCCTATTTATTGCCTTCCTCAACCTTTTCCCTTTCCAGACATGGGACCAGAGCACCACTAGTCCCTATAGATGAAATCAAAAATCCAACCAGTTGTGTTCATTCCTTCTTGTCCTTCAAAGTACTTGACAGCCTTTCCCGAGGCCTGGTGTGCGTGTGTCCTAGCTGTGTGTCTCATGTTGGTGAATGAGGTCAGGCTTGTGAATGTTTTTATAAATAAACACCTATGGTGTCTGCCTTCCCTGGTTGTCTCTTTGCTCCTCACATTTGCTACTGTAACTAGCAGCCCCCTGCAGGATCCACCAAAAGGGTGGGAAGGACTGCTGGAAGATCTCTCTGCCTAAAAGGGGAGGCTACCGACAGTCACAACAGCAAGTGTCCTGGTTGAGCTCCTCAGGACCCCCGTGGAGTCAGGCTGGAGCCAGGAGTGATGGCACAAGCCTTTGATCCCAACATTGTTCTGGGGGAGGCAGGAGGATTTCTGTGTCAACAAGTTCCAGGACTAGGGGGACCATGTCTCAAAAACAAAACAAACACCAAAACCAAAAGTCAGACTCTCACAGGGCGGTGGTGGCACATGCCTTTAATCCCAGCACTCGGGAGGCAGAGGCAGGATCTCTGTGAGTTCGAGGCCAGCCTGGTGTACAGAGTGAGTTCCAGGATAGGCTTCAAAGCAACACAACCCCTGTCTCAAAAAACCAAAAAAAGAATCAGACTCTTGAAGAGGACTCAGAGTAAGGAGTCAGTACTGGCTCTCACAGGAAGAGGCAAAGGGATGGAGAGGATGTGGAAACCGCACAGAGCAAACCTGGGGAGGCAGGCTAGGTCTTCCCTGTGAACTGGAGGTCTCAGTTCTGTAAACCTTGTGAACATTCAGGTATAATCAGGGTGAATTTGCGCTCGAAGCCACAAGAGGGCAGCAGCTGCCCGGGGCCAAGCTGCCCCCACCTTCCAGGTCAAGGTGGGCGGAGCTCGGAGACTAGCCAAAGCCTCGCCCTGCTGGGGCCTGGCTGAAGATGGGGCAGGCCAAAGGGATGATGCTGGCTCAACAGGGCCAATGATAGCCCTTCTCTGCTGCTAGTTGCTGCTCTGTGGCCTGCTCCATCCACGGAGACCCAGGCTTTTGCCCTGGACTGACTAATCCATTTCCTCTGATGCCTGGGTCATCTGCCCCTGATGTTGGAGTGACATAGTGCCTGGGGTGCTCCCTCCCCACACCCCATCTGCCCTTCATTCCCTCTTCAGGCTAAAGAGGTGGCAGAGAGTGCTGGACTGAGGGCAGATATGAGCTGCTAAACTGGAGTTGCCTGTGAGGATTAACTCTTGGTGTGGGGATTATCTGGGTCTTATTGGAGGGAAGGCACCTAATCTGCGTGAATGATTTAGCCTCTCTGGGATTGGGATTCAGTGGCTTCCTCTATGGCATTCCCTCTCATTGTGATGCTGATTTACCACCTCATTAATTCACTCAAAAGATGTATCGCTAGATACTAGAGGGGTGAGAAGAGAAGGAAGTAGGCACTATTATTATAATCCCCATTTCCCAAATAGGCACATAAAGGGCAAATGATTTGCCCAAGGTGGCGTAGCTGGTAAGCGTCAGGATTGGGCTTTGGACCAGGCAGTCTGGCTCCAGAGCTGATGTACTTAATCACCGTTCAGTCAATGAGCTGTTCCTTGCCTGGGAGGCAGGGAGAAGGAGCCCGGCATGTATGGAATATTTGTTACGTGCCTGACCTTGTGCTGGGCATTTCACAGAGATGGTTGGTTTCCTTGGATTCTCTCAAACAGGCCCATGCCCATTTTACGGGCGAAAGAGCTTTCTCCTCTCCAATGGTACTGCCTGGGAGGTGGGCAAAAATGGTTGGTCCCCTTGGCAGAACTGAAGCCAGTGTCTGCAGGCTCTGCAAAGCCCATGCCAGCCATCGTTTCTGCCCTTTCTTCCCCACCCCGCCTTGTCCTATTCAGCTTTATACTCCTACCCCAACTCAGATACCCGAGCCCTCTGCAGGCAACTCAGATACCCGAGCCCTCTGCAGGCGTGCCTCTGCCTTGCCTTCTCATCTGCTGTTCCTACGATCGATCGATCGGATCGGATCGTTGTTTGTGGAGGGATTCTGTCTTCATCTTGAGTATGTCACATGTTTTTGTCCCTCCTCAGTCGTGACTTCAGAACCAGCCTTATTTTACTGTTGTATCTCAGCCCAGAACAAGCGGCTGAGGTATTTTTATAACTGTGGGATCTGGTAGTAGTTGTCTGACTTGTGAGCTCAAGCGTCACCCCTTCCTCTGGGAAGCCTCTCGAACTTCCCAGCACAGAAATAGAAGTCATGGAGTCCTTTGTCATCATGTTCATATCTCCAGGACTGGCTCCTAGCCTCAGCCCAAGGCCTGGCACCTCAGAGGCCTGAAGGAAGCTTGCTACTAAAGCAACGCATACATCAATGTCTTAACCCTCTCCAGGGTGGGAGGGAACTTGTGCTTTGTTGTCCGTGCCTTGTGTCACCTCAGTTCCACCACACAGCTCTCAAACCACCAGCGTCTCTGGTGATGAATGGCTGGCTAAAATCTACGGCTACCAAGGCATCCTGAGGCCACACAGGAAGAAATGAGTAGATGTCTAAGCGTAGGCATTTCTGGGCAAGCGTAAATGTGAGCCCACGACTCGGGGCACTGGGTTTCACCTGGACATCCCTCAGAGCAGCTCCGCCTCTCTGAGAACCGCCCAGGCACACACCCCCACCCAGCACTATCCACCTCAACAGGGTCCCTGGCCCATCACTGATCCTCTGGCCTGGCCTCTGAAGAGGGGTGGGGGTTAAGCCATGTTCTTGCCTTCCAAGGGCCACCAACTTGATAACAGGGTGCCTGGTCTCAGGTAGAGTCAAGGCTGGAAAGGACCTGACCCCATGAAGGCCAGTCCCTAGAGCATACTTTCTGTGGTCCCTGGTCCTCTTCATTTCCTTAGCCTTTTTACCCCATCCTGGCCTGTTACCTGCTTCTCTCTCAGCTTTCTTTCTCCCTCTGCCTCACCTCCTGCCATTCTTTCAGCCTTCTGCCTCTGGCTCCATCACTGTCCCTCTGACCTGTGACCTTTCATTGTCCTAGTCACTTTCCCCTTCTCTGGCTTCTAGGTCACAACACGCAGGAACCCACAGCTGTATTTTTAGCAGCCATGCTCAGTACACTAAGCCTCTAGGTCCCACATAACCCCTAGCCCAGGCTGAGTTAGGGGTCCTGGCAGACACAGTCCTCCACTAGAGGGGACTCACCCCCATTTTTCACCCAGCATCTGGGATTGGGCCACACTGACAGGTGATCTTCATCGCAGAAAGCTAGTGCCTAGGGCTGGGTGATCCTGGGGGCAGAGCTGACATTGCTGGGTACACAAGTCCCGAGCTCAGCCCGGAACACAATGGAAGCTAGATGGCAGTGGGGGAGGGCTAGAGAGGAGGGCTCCAGAAGAGGAATTAGGTCAATGATGTGGGTGGGTGGGCCAGAGGAGAGGATAGCAACTACCACCGGAGCTTCCTCCTGGCTCCCTTTCCTGTCCCCTCCCCTTGGTCCTGAGAGATTTCGCCCGGTATCAACCCCCCCGTGTCCCCCACCTCAGGCATGGCCACAGGGGTGGGGGTGGGATGGGGGGAGGCCAGCCTCAGCTGTCTGAAGGATGGAGGGGCTGGGGAAGCAGGGCTAGGTGCCCAGACGGCCGCGTGTGTGGGAGGGGATGTCCTCAGATGCCCTCCACCCGGCAGTCCCCGCTCTGACGTGTGTGCCCCCCCTCTCCCCGCCCGGATTAGTGGCAGCTTGGCCTGACTCTCCGGGGCTCCTTCCCCCGCCCTGCCTGCTGCCCACCCCTGGGCAGGGGGCTACTCTGCCTGAGGGGCACTGTGCTTGCCCAGGTAAGGGGCTCTGGGGTGGAGAAAGGGCAGCTGGCTGTGAGAGAGGATAGCTATGCCTGTCAGAACGAGAGTGTGTGTGTCAGCATGTGTGTCAGTGCATGAGGGGTCGTGGCGGGCTAGGGCTGGACCCACATGAGTCTGGGGGTGCTAGTCAGCTTGCTAGGTCCATGGTCTGGTTTTGTGACCACTGAGTGGGTAGCTTTCCCCCCTGTGTTTGTGTCTTTTATGTGTGTCCTCAGCTCTGCTCCATCCTCAGGCACAGCACAATCAGCTACAAGGACTCTGGCCTGTGGCATAGGCTCTAATGCAAAGACGGGGAATGTGGTGGGGTACGGGTGATACCTCTCCCCACCTCTATCCCCAGTTACCCCTAAACATTCCAAAAGACAGCCCTGACAGCTCTGGTCTAGTCCAGGCAATATAATCTGACAGGCAGATATGGCAGCTGGAGGTGTAGGGGTGGGTATCTATTCAGTTGCCCCGAGACAGTCCCTATATTACCTTAGGGGAAGACAGCTGCAGGCCCTTGGGACTCAGGACAACCCAAGCTTCTACTCTGGCCTCTTCAAGGCCTCAAGCCACAGGACTTTCCCCAAAACAACGACTCTCCCACAGGCCTCCGTTAAGGTAGGCCAGAGGGCTTAGACTGGGACCACAGGCACGTCCCAGCCCACCACCTTGCCCAGGAGCCCGGCTGGGAGCTAGAGGCCAGGCTGGAGCCTTGGGCTCCAATCCCTTTTAGACCCTCCTCATTCATCTCCCATAGCACACTAGGGTCAGGGAACCCCCAAGAAAGTGAATAAGAAAAGGGGTATGAAAAACTCAGTCAAGTAAACAATCCCTGCCAGCCTACCTGACCAGACTTGGCCTCTTTGAAGGTGAGTGGTTAGAAAGACCTATGTCAACAAGGACCAAGTTTTGTTCAGTTTCGGCTGTTCGGACCTTCTCTCCCAAGTACCCATCCTGTCCTCAACAGTTGATGAAAAGCTCCTTGCCTTCACTCTTGTCTGTTGAGAGAAAGACCTTGGGCTCTTTATGGTACACCCCCTCCCCTTTCAGAGATGGTGGTGTAACTTGGGGCCTGGTAATGGCCACCAAGATTTATCCCTTCTGCAAAGATGGGAAAGTAGGCGGTATGGCTTCTGTTTCAGACTGCGACTGGGCTTGGAGAGGCAGGGGAGTAGAGGAGCAGGAGGTGGGTGCCTTTAGGGAAGGGAAGCACCCGTTGGGCGTGTGGGTTTCTGTGTGTGTCTGTCTGAATCTGTCTGTTTGTGTGTGCTCTGGAACCACCCCCGCAGAAGAGCAGGGATGCTTCCTCGGGTGGAGGGTGCCCTGTTTGCCCATTTCCTCTCCTACTCGCTGTTCCCTCCCAGGAGCCACTCCCATGGGCTCCTCTCCAGGCTGGGCCTGGGAGCACCAGGAACATTGAGGATGGGGCAGCCCAGCAGGCAACCCCGACTGGAGCTTCAGATGGTTGTGCGCTTCTGGGCCCATCATCTCTCTAGACATTTGGTAGAAATCAAGGCGCTTAGACCAAAGAACAGACCAGACAAACGGCAGGCCCTCCCAGATTCCAAAGCTTGGTGTAATCTTGTGCCCCTGAAAGGGATGCTAGGAAGAGGGGCTTGGGCAGGTGAAGATGAAGAATGAGGTAGGAAGACACCAACCACTGGGGTGTGCCCAGTGCTGAAAAGGACAGGGAGAGAGTGGTCCAGCAGGCACGGGCCTGCTGGCGTGGGTCGCAGCACCCATCACTGACCCGTGAGAACCCGACTGCCCCTGCCAGCTCTGGCACTGACCCCTCCCTGCCGCCCCGCCCTAGCACCCCGGGGGGCACCCCGCCTCACACTGGCCTGGTCCGGCCCCTCCCGCCCTTTGCTCCAGTTCCCGGGCTTGGCACCTATAGTGGGGGTGCTGCCCGCCTGCCAGGCTCCGGGCCGGGCCCACGGGAGGGTGGGGCGGCTGGGAAGCTGGCACACTGCCCCAGGGGAGCCTCTCTCNGCCGCGGGGGGGAGGGGGGAACAAAGGGCTCATTCTCCCCGTGCGCAGCCGGTGGCATCGCCGGGGCGTTGGCGGAAGCCCCCAGGGCTCAGAAGGGGGCAGGCCCAGGCGGGGCCGCCGAATCACGGGCTCCTGTTTCCCGCAGGGTGCTGGAGGAGGAAACCGGCGGAGCAGCTTCCCCACTCTCAGTTGCGCGTCTGGCGATGGCGATCAGAGGTCCTGCTGCGCTCTCCGCTGCGCTCTCCCTCCATTAGCCGCGCTGCGCGGTGCTGCGCCCTCGCTAGTGCCTCGCTCCTGGCTCACGGGATCGGCCCCCCACTTCCAGGCACGACCCCCTTCCCCGGCCCCTCGGCCTTTCCCCCTACTCAGCCATCTCCGACCCGGGGCGCACGTTCCCCCCGGCCCGGTTCCTTCTCTCCCTCCGGGGACGCCCGCTCCCTAGCCCCGGTTCGACCCTCCCAAAGCGCAGCACGGAGTCTCGGCGTCCCATGGCGCAACCCACAGCCTTGGCCCAGAAGCTGGTGCGGCCCATCCGTGCCGTGTGCCGCATCCTGCAAATCCCGGAGTCCGACCCCTCCAACCTGCGGCCCTAGAGTGCCCCCGACGCCCGGGGGAAAAGAGAGCGCAAGCGCGCTGAGCAGAAAGAGGGAGAACGCCCCGAAGCCGGCCCATGGGGAGCGAGTGCCCAGCGCCGGCCAGCACGACCGCCGCCCACACCGCGCCCGGCCTGTGAAGCCCAGGTAAGCGCCGAGAGAGGGCGCCTTCTGGGGTACTTGTATGGGGGATTTATGAGCCCATCCCAAAGTGCAGGCGGGGATGAAGTGTCGGTGCCACTCTGGGCTGGACCTCACTTCTTAACATCAAAAAGTTAGGATGCCCAACTAAGGGGGCTGGACCGCGCACGGGCTATAGTTCCAAAAATTTCTGGAGCCTCCGCCACGGCTCCCGTATATCCTTCCTTCTTGGGGCTTTCTCGGGCCGGCCAAAGGGACTGCTCCTGGAGAGTGCAGCCGATCTGGTGCCACCTGTCATCCTGGTCCCTCGCATGCCTGTTCAATTTTCCCTCGCTTGCGTATCTCTGGGGCCCAGCCTGCTTTCTCCGCCTCCTTCCCTCCCCCCTCCGGCCTGCAGTTAGCAGCGGTGCCCTGCACTATCGTTGGGTTTGGGCAGCTCGACCCACCCTAGTCTGAAACCTTCTCAGATGCTAGTTTACTCCTCCTCTTGGGAGCCGAAATCCTAGCCCCCAGCAGTTGTCCTGGTCCTCTGTTGGAGATGCCAAGAAACTAGAGCCCACGAAGGGGCAGAGTCAGGCAGCCCAGGTGTAGGGAGAGACACCAGCCAGCAGCCCTGGCTAGCTGCCCTGCCCAGCCTGCCAGGCCTGAACATCCTCGTCTTGCAAGCCTGGTGGAGCTGGAGATGGAGGTGGGAAAGCAGCACCCCCAAAACCACAGACTGAAGTTTAGAAAGAGTCTTCTTGTCCCGAATCCCACTTTTACGCATGGATACATTGAAGCCCAGAGGAGAAAATGATCCGCTGAACGTCCACATAGCAGGTGACACGGGGTCAGAGCCAGGATTCAGCCTCACTGGCCTCCACTTGAGTCCTACTAAGCTAACCTTTTGCAATCATACTTCCTGTCCATTTCCACGACTTGTAACCAGATTCCTAGCTCCATAGGGTAGAACCTTTCACCTCTGAAGTGACAACCTTCTGTTGAATTTGTACCCCCAAATTCAGATAGGGGTAATAACTTAGGAAAAGGTCTCAATTTCCTGCCATGAAGCAGAATCCTTTTGGCCACATGTGGAAGGGCTGCACTGTACCCTGCTGAGGCCTGGCACCTGCTTTACTGGTTTGAGCCACTTTGGTATTCCCAGGGTGGTGCCCATGGTAAGGTACGTGGGGCATGTGCCTAAAGAGTTCGTGCTTTGTCCTTGTACTCCAGGATCCCCCCTGGGAGAGCCCCATGAGGGCAGGAAAGTGATGGAGAGTATGCCCAGCTTCCTGAAGGACTCCCCAGCCTGGGAGAAGACAGCCCCTGAGAACGGCATTGTGGGACAGGAGCCCGGTACCCCACCACAGGATGGCTTGCGCCATGGGGCACTGTGTCTAGGAGAACCTGCTCCCTTCTGGAGGGGTGTCCTGAGCACTCCGGACTCCTGGCTCCCTCCTGGCTTCCCCCGAGGCCCCAAGGACACGCTCTCACTGGTGGAGGGTGAGGGTCCTCGGAATGGGGAAAGGAAGGCCAGCTGGCTGGGCAGCAAGGAAGGACTGCTCTGGAAGGAAGCGATGCTGGCCCATCCCCTGGCGTTCTGTGGACCAGAGTGCCCACCTCGCTATGGCCCCCTGGTACCTGAGCATAGAGATGGCCATCCCAAGAGTGACCCTGTGGCCTTCCGGCCCTTGCACTGCCCTTTCTTGCTGGAGACCAAGATTCTAGAGAGAGCTCCTTTCTGGGTTCCCACCTGCTTGCCGCCCTACCTAATGTCCAGCCTGCCCCCAGAGCATCCATATGACTGGCCTTTGGCTTCTCACCCCTGGGTGTACTCTGGGGGGCAGCCAAAAGTGCCCTCTGCCTTCAGCTTAGGCAGCAAGGTGAGTGATGGACTGGAATGGGTGCATGGAGTTCAGTTGTCCCTAGCTGTGAAGACAAACCCAAACACTGGGCAGCTCCAGCTCCTTGGCCCTTCCCTGCCCTGCCCTTGGGCCTCCATAGCCATTGACTCACCCATAGTTCACCCAGGATCAGGCTGCAGAAACTGCCCATGGAATGCGTGCCCCTATCCTGAGGGCAAAGAGTGGGTAAGATGTGCAGTTGTGCAGTCCTCATGGCCTGTTTCTGGGGCTTCTTCCTGACAGGCTACCCCGCATGCCTAGAATGAGATTTTTAAATTTGGAGGTCAAAGATGGACATCATAGTGCATGCCTATGAGGCAGAAAGATTGTGAGTTCCAGGCTAGTCTGGACTACAGAGAAAGATCCTGTCTCCAAAACCAGAACAAGCAAAAGCCCATGCGGGTCAAAGCAGAATTCTCTAGTAGATCCTGATGTTGTTTTGCCATGCTAAGCGTTTACCCTTCAGCCTCTGGATACTGGAGGAATCTAAGAAAGCTTGGGTGAAGATCAAGGGGGACCCCAGGGTAGCAGGGGAGCCACCTGGGGAGGTGCCACTTACCCGCCAGTCCATAAGTTCTCCATTAACTCCCCATAGCTGTAGTTTTTCTTTAATAACGACTGCTGCCAGTTCTCCTTGTTCAATGCTGAGGACCTACGTTAACATTAACTTAACCCTTTTGACTTTTTCAGGGCTTTTACCACAAGGATCCGAACATCCTCAGGCCAGCAAAGGAGCCCTTGGCAGCCTCAGAGCCTGGGTTGTTGGGCTTGGCCCCTGGTGGGCATCTCCAGCAAGCCTGTGAGGCAGAAGGTCCCTCGCTTCACCAGAGGGATGGGGAGACAGGCACTGGCAGGCAGCAGAACCTTTGCCCACTTTTCCTGGGGTACCCAGATAGTGTTCCTCGAACCCCCTGGCCCTCTTGTCCCCCAGGCCTAGTTCATACTCTCGGCAACATTTGGTCTGGTCCAGGGAGCAATAGCCTTGGGTATCAGCTGGAACCACCAGTCACACCAAGGTGCCTATCTCCTGGAGCTCCCACTCCTCTGGGGGACTGTTGCTCATCCCACCTACCTGCCAGAGAAGGGGATCTTGGCCCTTGTAGGAAATGCCAGAATAGCCCAGAAGGAGGTACCAGTGGGCCAGGTGAATCTAGTGAAGAAAGGAACAAGGCTGACTCCAGGGCCTGTCCCCCAAGCCATCACACCAAGCTAAAAAAGACCTGGCTCACACGCCACTCAGAACAGTTTGAGTGCCCAGGTGGCTGTCCGGGGAAGGAAGAGAGCCCAGCTACTAAGATCCGGGCACTCAAGAGGGCAGGCAGTCCAGAAGTTCAGAGAGCAGCAAGGGGCCCAGCTCCCAAACGCCCATCCCACCCTTTCCCAGGCACTGGGAGGCAGGGGGCCAGGGCTTGGCAGGAGGTACCAAACACATCCTCAGGAAGCAAGGCAGAGGCAGAGCAACAAGAGGAGCAGAGAGGTAAGAGGGTGACCAGCTGCAGGGGTCCTGCTGAAGAAGGGGCAACAGGGCTGGGCCTTTGCAAGGGACTGGAGTTCATAAGTCTTTGTGGTGGGTCATACTAAGATGGCAGGGTGCCTTCCTGAGCCTCCTAGTTCCTAGTGTTGGCCACCGCAGCTTTCTAGCCAGTGGTTTCCATCCCTGCCTCTTGGTGAGTTGTTGTTGGCAGTTCAATGGCATGGTCCGAAGCAAGGGTTCCAAAAATAAGATCTGAAGAAAGTTACTTCACCCGAAAGCCTTAGTTCCCTCATCCATAGTGGGAGTAAAGACAGTCCCCACCTTATCAAGCCTACAGAAAAGATTAAATGGCTCATCAGGACACTGAAGATCTCGTGGCATCTTGTAAACAATACCTCATCAATGCCATGGTTATTTGTGCCACAAATCCTAGTTTGGGCATTACCTCTCCTGAAGGACCATTGTCAGCCTCTCTTGGCCAGCTGCTCATGGAGACTCAGTTTGGACTTTGCAGCATGATCCACTCAACCTTCTGGATACATCATGGATTCCTGCTGCACTGTGCCCTTCACAGAGGGTTCCAGCAATCCTTGAGCCAAATTGGTTTCTGCAGGCTCACCTCATTCTCGGCCTCCTGGACTGCTGCACCCAGAGAATTGTCTCTGCGGCCTGACCCTAAGGCCTCTGCACCTGGTGTGGGTCTGTCTGCACCCTCGCAGGCTTCAGTCTGGGCTGGGATGTTGTTGGCCCCTCTGCCGTCTTGAGTTACAGCACCTGTGTTCTGTGTTGAAACTCTGGCCTTCTCATTTTTCGGTGCCCTCCATCTGCCCATCCGTCCATGTTGGAATCATCTTCTCAGGGTGTCTCATGGCCACTGAGCCTTTAGGCAACCTATCCAAAGTCTATACTGACTGGATTCTGGACATGTACCAGGACCATTGCTCAGGCTGCCCAAAGCTTTGAGTTGAACATGCCCAGCAACCTCTCAGCCTCCATTCCTGCCAGGGCTATCTCCAGCTACTGTTCAGCCCTGTGTGTATGAAACTTATACCTGCCTGGTTCTCTTTCGGGTTCTGAATTAGTCCTCACAAATCTGGAGAGCAGGGGCTGAACTGGCTGTATGTGGGCAGGGTGGGTGCTAATTCAGGGCTTTGGCTAACACAAGCCTCAGAAACCAGACTCCCTAAAGCAGCTGTATTGTCCCCTCAGGACCCCAAGATGGCAGGATTAGCCTCCAGGAATCCAGGCTTCGGGATACATCTTGCCAGGCTCACTTACCAGGTATCACTCAGTGCCGAAGCTGTGCCCAGGTAGCTGGAGAGGCAGGAGTTCTGACCAGCCACTCCCAGAAATCACAGAGGTAAGTGTTGCTCCTGTCTATCACATCTAGCGACACCCCCCTCTCACTCTCCCACATGGGCTCCCCCCTCAAGTCCTTTTCCCCCATCTCCTCTCCAGGCTGCCTCTGGAAGAGAAGCAGTTGGAGGAGGAGGGCTCCTCTGCCAGCTCCGAGGATGGAGGAGGGTCAGACCCAGAAGCTCCCCTCAACAAGGGCCTGGCCAAGCACCTGCTGAGTGGTTTGGGTGACCGACTCTGCCGCCTGCTGCGGAGGGAGCGGGAGGCCCTTGCCTGGGCACAGCGTGAAGGTGAGCTGACCTCCCTTGTGGGCCTGCTCCTGCATGTCCCTCCCAACCCATGTTTACCAGAGCTTCGGGGTTCCCAGGCCTACTCAGGAGAGCTCTGTCCTTCTTTATCCTTATTCCTAACTTGGACTCTTAGTCAATTCTGAGGTTTCTGGGCCTGGGTGGGGAGCCTCCTGGGAAGTCTGGAAACTTGGTTCAGTCCAGTTCTCTGAGAACAATGGTCTTGTAGGGAAACAGCCAGTACAAGCATCTTAAGAGCCTAGAAGGCGCTCCAGAGAGGTGAAGGGCAGGGAAAGCCTCCAGAGGGATGAGGCTCATGGGCCTAGAGAGCTGATGGGATTCAGGCTGAGGGTAGAGACTCAGCATTCAGCTGGGTCCTCAGATCCAGGGCACCCCTCTGTAGCTCTTTCTAGCAATAGTATGATCTTTGTAAACCACAGCCCTGGACCCACAAGTTACTCCTTGCTTGGAGGTCTCTAGTGTACCCGTCTTACTCCAGAGAGGGCAGCTCCTAGTTCGTCCAGTCATAGGCCAGCTCCTCTAGGATCCTGCCACTCCCAACCTGGATTCCTGGCATACATGCCACCCATCCTTCCCTTCCCGGATCACCAAGCTTGTCTGTCCCCTGGGGCCTTGGCACTAGCTGTTCCCTCAATCTGGAGTGCCCTGATCATCCCTTCCAACCTGGTAGTTAAGGACTTACTCACCCTTTGGGGCCACTTGTGAAGTTCCCCTGCCACGTCACCCCCATCTTTCCATGGTCTTTTCATCCAGGAGCCCTGTAGTCATCGGTGCCTGTGGGTTGTCTTCCTGAGTGGGATGTGAACTCGGGGAGGGCAAAACCTATTCCTGAGAAACTCTGAGTCTCCTGGACCCACTTGGGACACCTTGAATGTGTGCTCTGTGGGGCCTTTTCCACCTACCAAGTCTGAACCTTGGCTCTTAAAAAAAAATCCATTCCTTTGGGTAAGGGTAGGCATGGCTTCTCAAGGTTTCTTCTTTTAATCCACTAAGTCCCCTGGAGGAAAGACCACCCAGGTAGCTGCTATGCCTTCCCATTTCTGATAGCAGTGGGGCTTGGGGGGATTAGTAATACAGGCACACTGGGGGAAATCCCTGGGGCAAGACTGGAGGTGGGGCCGGCCTGGGAGGCTAAGGCCACGACTGTCCTCGGAGTATGCTCAAGAGGATGGCTACTGCCGGACAAGTGTGTTGAGTAAAGTATGAGGAATGGCCACAGAGCCCAAATTTCTTCTTCTAGTGGCTCCAGTAGGAATTACTCAGTGCCTCTCCTGTGTTACTTCCTGTATGCCAGGGCCACAGCTCAACCTTCCAAATGTTGAGTGAGACCCTGTGATGCAGTTCTTCATGTTGTGGAGACCCCCAACCATACACTTATTTTGGTTGCTACATAATAACTGTGATTTTGCTACTGTTATGAATCGTAATGTAAATATCTGATATGCAGGTGGTCTCAGGTGACCCCCGTGAAAGGGTCGTTTGGCCACCCAGAGAGGTGACAGACACGCAGGTTGACAAACACTGCTGTATGTGGTCATCCCAAGAGGACAGTGTACTTGAGCCTCTGACCCTATTCTGTGGTCAACAGGCCAGGGGCCAGCCATGACAGAGGACAGCCAGGGCATTCCGCACTGCTGCAGCCGTTGCAACCATGGGCTCTTCAACACCCATTGGAGATGTCCCCACTGCAGCCACCGGCTGTGTGTAGCCTGTGGTCGCATAGCCGGAGCTGGGAAAACCAAGGAGAAAGCAGGTGAGGAAAAAAAGGTTGGCTCTTTTAGATTTATTTTATACATATGAGTGTTTTGTCTGCATGGATGGGTATGTACCGTGTGTGTGTGTGTGTGTGTGTGCTGCCTGTGGAGGTCAGAAGCAGGGCGGGGTCAGAGCCCCTGAAACCAGAGTTACAGACAGTTGTGAACTACCATGTACATGATAGGAACTGGACCTGGGTCAAGTGCTCCTAACCACTGAACGTCCCCCCTTTTATATTTTTATTTTTTGAGACAGGATTTCTCTGTGTAACAGCCCTGGCTGTCTTGGATCTTGCTTTGTAGACTAGGCTGGCCTTGAACTCACAGAGATCCACCTGCCTCTGCCTCC
>LOJH01004331.1:0-18232 GCA_001685095.1 Ellobius talpinus | reverse complement strand
GCCTCTGCCTCCCAAGTGCTGGGATTAAAGGCGTGCACCACCACTGCCTGGCCTCCAGCCCCTTTCTTACCCACTCTTTAAAGAAGTCGAGTACCTCAGCACTGGGAGGGATGAAGTCAGTCAGTTCTGACCAAGCAAACATGAGGACCTAAGTTCAGATCCTGCATTAAGTCTGAGCATGGTGGCCTAGCACTGGGGGATTGGAGGAAGGCAGATAGATTCCTGGAGCTCATTGGCCAGTCAGCCTGGCTGAATTAATGAACTCCAGGTTCAGTAAGAGATCTAGCCTCAAAGGATAAGGTGGACGCATACGTGCATGCATGTGTATGCACGCACACACATGCACATGCACACAGAAGTCAGGCACCTACTCGATGCGCCTCACTTGGATCAGCTGCCGCGTTAGCACAGTGACATGGGTGTGATTTCCTTCATTTTCCACATAAGAATGACTCAGAGAGGATCAATGACCCGTCTGAGGTCCCAGAGCAAGTCAGTGTGATAGCCAGGATTTTAGACTCGGGTCTTCTGATTCAGTTCCAGCCTTTCAATTTTCACTCCATTGGCTCAACTTGACCACCTCTGGTCTTGGAGTTTCCCAGTGCTCCAGTAGACATGGCGAAAAGAGTTCTAGAATCGGATACATTCTTATATGACCATCTTGGGATCTTCAATTAAAAATATTTATTTATTTGTGTATGTGTGATGCACACACACATGCTGTGGCACGTATATGCACAGCATGTGTGTGACAGTCAGAGGACATCTTTTGGGAATCCGTTCTCTCCTTCCACCATGTGAGTCTTGGGACTCAAACTCAGGTCCTTAGACTTGGCTGCACACGCCTCTACCTGCTAAGCCATCTCGCAGGCCCCCACCTTAGGATCCTGCAAAGCAGCCCAGCATAGGCATTCCAAAACCTCTGCATTCCAATAGCAAAGAATCCTATGTTGTTCCATATGCCCAAGCTTCCCAGCAAGCACTTGTTTGGCTTGTTGAACTCCTGATTTAAATATCATGTACTTGGCCTTCTTCCTTGACCTTAACCTGTGGTTACCTTGCTTTCTGGACCTGCAGCTCCTCTCTTCCTACCCCACAGGCTCTCGGGAGCAGCACACACAGGAGTGTGCCCAGGAGGCTGGGCATGCTGCCTGTTCCCTGATTCTGACCCAGTTCATCTCCAGCCAGGGTGAGCCATTGTGGAGGGGTGGGGCATGCAGTGGGTGGGTCCCGAGGGAGACAGTCATACTGTCTCCTTGTTCCTGACCCTGGTGGCCTCCTGGTTGGTGAGACCAGGCCGCTCCATCTCTATCCTTCTACACACTCAGCGCTGGCAGAACTGAGCACTGTGATGCACCAAGTCTGGGCCAAGTTTGACATCCGGGGGCACTGCTTCTGTCAAGTTGATGCCCGTGTGTGGGCCCCAGGCGATGGGGGTCAGCAGGTAAGAACCAGCAGGCATGGTCCAAGTGCCATCTGCCAACCCCAGTACTGAGCAGTGTACGTGTACATGATTGACCTTGGGGTGGGGGTTGACCTTCCTCTGTTGGTGGGGATGAAGGAGGACATAGAAGCTGGTGGAATAAGCTATTTCCTACCTTTCAAGGAAGCAAGATCCTGACGTTGACTTTAGCTTGCACCTTTTCCCTCCATCCCCTACTGCAAGTCTTCTCTCCCTGCTTCCTAGAGTCCTGCCTCACCTGGTTTGCCTTCTCGGTCAGCCCTTGTTACTTTACCTTGCCATCACCACCCTAGCCGTGGGTGCTTTCAGGTTCAGTGTCAGCTCACCTTCTGAGTAGCCCTGGCACTCCACTCGGGGCAGCTACTTTATGTGAGCTGAGAAAAAAAATTTTTTTGAACTTCGTGATTCTGTGAAAAAAGTTAATTCACTTGAGAAAGAGTTAATTACGGAGGCAGAGGCAGGCGTATCTCTGTGAGTTCGAAGCCAGCCTGGTCTACAAGAACTAGTTCCAGAAAAGGCTCCAAAGCCGCAGAGAAACCCTGTCTCGAAAAAAAAGAGTTAATTACAGATATTTACACTTTTAACGTTTATTTACCTATCTATCTATTTATTTATTTATTTATTTGTACGGGGAGGCACAGTGCATGCCAATGTGCACACGTGGAGGTCAGAGGACAAGTTGTGAGAGCTGGCTCTTTCCTTTCTCCTGTGTGGGTTCTGGTGTTTGAACTCAGGCTTGGCAGGTGCCCTGCCCTGCTGAGCCATCTTCCTTGACCCTATAAGAGTATTTTATGAACTGGGCACGGTTGTGCGTGTCTTAAAAGGTAGAAGCAGAAGAAACAGGAGCGTGAGACTAGCCTAGTTAACATAGGGAGACTGTCTCGTAAAAACCAAGAGTTGGATGTAGCCAGGTGCCAGAGGGCTTCCCTGGCATGCTTAAGGCCCTGGATTCCATCCTGAGCATGGGAAAGCAAAAGGTACATTTTGTTGTTGTGTAGAGTTTATTTTTTTCAAAGGTAAGGTCTTTCATCCCAGGTTAGCTGAGCTTTTCCTTGACCACCAGAGTACAAAGATTACAGGTATATGCCACTACACCTGGCTGAGAAGTACATTTTATATGCCAGACACTGCCATATATCCATCATATAAAAGTCAGAAAATATAAACAAGTATAAGAAAATAATGCTGACTTCTTAAGTTGCCATTACTATTTTGACTTTTTCCAGTTATTTGTCTTTGTATTTATTTGTGCCTGTTTTAACACACTGTTCAGACCATACCCTATGGAGTTTTCTTTTCTCTGTTAGCGCTACATACTGTAACATTTCTATTAGCGCTACATACTGTAACATGTAGTTGCGAACAACTTTAGGACTTGTCAGAACGCATTGTTAACTCTTGGACACTGAATTCAGTTGTGTCTGCCAGTTTTAAAATCTCTTTTTCGGTTTGGGGTGGTGGTTGATGGGTTCAACAGAAAGAACCAACAGAGAAAACTCCCCCAGCTCCACAACCTTCCTGCAATGGAGATTCCAATAGGACCAAGGACATCAAAGAGGGTGAGTGGCTGGGTCCGCATACCCTTTGGGTGGGGAGTACAGGAGGGTAGTCTGGGAAAGAAAAGTCTCTAGAAAAAACTTTGCAATACTTTGGCAATAAGCTCCGCTCCTCGTGATCAAGAATCTCCATCTCTCACCTCAAGACGGGTGCCCCGACTCCTTCAACAAGACCTCCTATTATTTATTTATGCACTGGTTCATTTATTGTGTGTGATGATGTCGGATGTCCTGCTCTATCACTTTCTCTCTTACTCCCTTGAGACAGGGTTTCTCTCTGAACCTGAAGCTAGGTTGGTGGCCAACAAACCTCAGCAGTGCTCCCCGTCTCTGAGCCAACTCCTCTCACCCAAGAACTGCGGAGGCAGGATGACCACACCCATTTTTGGTTTTTTGTTTGTTTGTTTGTTTTGCCATGGGTGTTGGGGAGTTGAACTTAGATTCTTTTTTTTTCAAATATTTATTTATTTTATGTATATGAGTGGCCTGTCTTCAGGCACACTAGAAGGAGGAATCATATCCCATTACAGATGGGTGTGAGCCGCCACATGTTTTCTGGGAACTTCCAGGACCACTGGAAGAACAGCCACCACTCTTAACCTCTGAGCCGTTTCTCCAGCCCTTGAACTTAGATTCTTGTGCTTACACACAAATGCTGTGTGCTTACCTGCTGAGCTGTCTCCCAGGCCAAGACTTCCATTCTATACCACTCTCTTAGAGGCTCTGTAACTTTTTTTTAGGAAGGCCGTGGTGGGATGATACCCAGACAGAGCAGAGTAAAGTCGGGGTGCTACTGAGGAGGGAGCAGGCTTGGTCAGGGGGTGAGAGGAATCTTTTTGAGGTAAAGACTAAAGGCCAAGCAGAAAGTCGCTCACCATTTTCTTCCACAGAGACCCCAGACTCCACTGAGACCCCAGCAGAGGACCGTGCTAGCCGATCACCCCTTCCTTGTCCCTCTCTCTGTGAACTGTTGGCGTCTACGGCTGTCAAACTCTGCCTGGGGCATGAGCGGATTCACATGGCCTTTGCCCCCGTCACCCCAGCTCTGCCCAGTGTGAGCCAGGGCTCAGAGGGAGGTCTGAGGGCCCGAGGACCAGAGGCTGGGTGGCCATCCCTATGTGACTGAATAGGTCCTGAGCCTTCCTGCCCCTCCATCCCTGCCTCCCCACAGGATGACCGCATCACCAACATCCTGGACAGCATTATTGCGCAGGTAGTAGAACGGAAGATCCAAGAGAAAGCCCTAGGGCCGGGCCTTCGAGCAGGACCAGGCTTACGCAAGGGCCTGAGCCTGCCCCTGTCACCGGTCCGAACCCGGCTGTCTCCTCCTGGGGCTTTGCTATGGCTGCAGGAGCCCAGGCCTCGGCATGGTTTTCACCTCTTCCAGGAACACTGGCGGCAGGGCCAGGTAAGCTGGCCTGCCTCTCCCTTCCCAGTGCTATGGCCTCACCTGCTTCGTAGGGTCCTGGTTCTCAGGCTCAGGGTGTCCTGGTGTTCAGAGGGAGCAGCAAGGTTGGTCTCTCCCCAGCCCTTCCCCCACTGTCCTGGTGTTGTCACAACACACCCCGGCCCCGGTTGCCATGGACTCCCCCACCAGTCTTGTGTTCTTTTTTCTTCCCTGCAGCCTGTGTTAGTGTCGGGCATCCAGAAGACACTGAGAGGTAGCCTGTGGGGAATGGAAGCTCTTGGGACGCTCGGTGGCCAGGTGCAGACACTGACTGCCCTAGGGCCTCCCCAGCCCACAAGCCTGGACAGCACAGCATTCTGGGAGGGGTTTTCTCACCCTGAGAGTAAGTATTCCTGACATGGGATGGAGGGAGCTGGGAGCATGTCCTTCGGGAGGGAGGGGGGTCAGGTACCAAGAGAGCCCTAGAGTGGCTCTGGAGGCAGCTGGAAGCTGAGTTAGAGGTGGAAATTGAACTTAGGTATGGCTGCCATGGGGACAGGAAGGAATCTCTGGGCCAAAAGTTTCCACCTTGGGTCCCTGACATCTATCTCTTCTCTTAGCACGTCCAAAGTTAGACGAGGGCTCTGTCCTCCTGTTACACCGAACCCTGGGGGACAAGGACGCTAGCAGGTATGTACAGTACCAAACACTAGCCCTGTCTCCCTACCTAACGCCACCCTTCATGTCTAGGCCCTCTGAATGGAAGTCTAGCTAGAGCAGGGGACGGAGGGACTCTCTTTGGGGGACTGATAGAAATTCCTGGAGGGATGGATTTTGCCCTCTGGATGTTATCCCATCCATGGGAAGGTATTATGGGTCTCAGGTATCTAAATTGGACTTAATATGCATGATTCCCCCTCCCAACTCCTATCCCCAGGGTGGAGAACCTTGCGTCCAGCCTTCCTCTCCCAGAGTACTGTGCACACCAAGGGAAACTCAACCTAGCTTCCTACCTCCCCCTGGGCCTCACCCTGCATCCCCTGGAGCCCCAGCTCTGGGCAGCCTATGGTGAGTGCCCTTCCACTCCTTACCTCTGCCTTACCTAACATCTTAGGGCACGTGAGGACCTGTGCCTAGGTTTGAGGGCTGAGAAATGTCTCTTATTTAATTCCCAACTGTCCTCACTCTGCCTCCACGCAGGTGTGAGCCCACACCGTGGACACCTGGGGACCAAGAACCTATGTGTAGAGGTGTCTGACCTAATCAGTATCCTGGTACATGCCGAGGCACAGCTGCCTGCCTGGCACCGAGCACAGAAAGGTAAGTGTTTGGGCTGGAGACACCAGCGAGTCAAACTGTCAGTCAGCCAGAATTAATGTGTGCCTCTGCCGACCCAGGGCTCACCCTGAGCCTTCTTTCTCCTACAGATTTCCTCTCAGGCCTGGAAGGGGAGGGAGTCTGGTCTCCAGGTAGCCAGACCAGCACTGTGTGGCACGTGTTCCGGGCCCAGGATGCCCAGCGCATCCGTCGCTTTCTCCAGATGGTGAGGAGGGAGGGGACCCCAGAGCGTCCCCCTTGTCCCTGCATAACTGATAGGTTCACTCCCATCTCCTGTGATCTCGCAGCTTACCCTAGTCCTGGAGGTGAGTTAGGTAGCCAGGCACAGAGAGAGCAGGTCAGAAGTCTGATTTTCTGGTGGGGCTCAGAGAAAGGAGAGGATCTAGCAGGGGAGTCAGAATCTCATGGGGGAGATGAGACAATAACTATAGAATGGACGTTACGTTAAGGGCCTTGGGACATTGTCTTGATTAATGGGTACCCTTCTTTTCCTCACTCCTGAGCTTGGCGAGAACAGCTACTTTCCCATTTTTATGAATGGGAAAACTGAGACTTGGTGGTAACCCTAGGGTCTGAATTTGCATTTATTCCAACTCTAGGTTACTACCCTGTATTCCTCCTAGGAACAGGAAGTCCCTCTCCCCTACCTGGGCTCCAGGACTAAGAGACTGGCAAGCAGCTTCTCCCTTTCCTATAGTTCATACTGTGAGGAGAGACCTCTAGGGGAAGCACTAGCCATGAAGAGGGCTGAGGGAGGAAGGTGGGCACACATACGTACCAGGATAGGTACCTAGAGGTAGAGGTAAGGAGAGAAAAGGGCAGAAAACTCCAGAACAGGGCGATGGGAGGCCAGGGTTAATAAGGATATAAGAGGTAGGATATGGTAGTTCTGAGACAGAGGATCATGAGTTTGAGACCAGCCTAATCTATATAATGAGACCCTGTCTCAAAAATAAATAAATGAGCCAAGCATGGTGGTATATGTTTATAATCCCAATACTTGAGAGGTAGAAACAGGAGGATCAGAAGTTCAGAGTTATCCTTGGTCCACAAGGTTAGTCTGAAGCCAGCCTGGCCTACAAGAGACCCCTGACTGAAACTTCCCCTGACTAACCACCACCAAAAATAATAATACTTAGTAAAATAAATAAATGATTAAGGTGGACGTGGTGGTTTCAAAGTCTAGCTGAGTCCCAGCTGGGGCTGTCCTAGAGAAAAGACCAGGTGCCACCCTGCTAAGATAAACACAAACATGCAGGGGTCGATTGGTATTGTCCATCATGTGCTGTCCACTGGTGCACACATCTGCAGATGCACACCCAGATGTGACACACAGAGGGGAGCTGACAAGAGCATCATCATGAACAGATGACTTTGTCTGCTCTGGGTGTTGCTGGCGGTTGGCAGTCCCGTATGGCCCAGTGGGGTGACTCATGGGGAGGTCTGAGGGGCTCTTTCTCACTGGGTAGCCTGTTACTACCATAGCCCCAGGATGGACTTGAGTCTTTGGAACCAAGGAACCTTGGCATCCCCCGGGGACTCCTCTAGGGGATGTGGTTCACAAGCCTCGCAACCCCACCCCCACCCCTGCCATCACCCTCTCAATCCAGGGTCAACGGCTGAGGTCCTAGCTGGAGAGGGTGGGTTTAGCTGGTGGCCAGTTTGAGGATGCCGGTGCTCACCTCTGCAAGTGTTCTCTGGGCACCTCTTCCGGCCTCCGCTTGTCCCTGCCTGCTCACGGAGCTCTGACTCCGCCTGGGCTGATGATGGTTCCATAGTTGTGCCTGTTGCAGGGGCCTCAGCCTGTCCACCCACTGTGAGTCAGGACTTCTTTGTGGCCCTGCCTTTCCTGGATCCTGGACCATCTCCCCAGGGAAGCTACAGTTCCTCCACAATTTGGTTTCTAATGCAGACTGTGTACAAAAACTTAAGAATTCCTCGTCGATACAGTTATGAATGAGGCTTGTACAGGACATCTTCCTGGGTTTTAGAGAAAGGGGACCACTGAGAAGACAAGTGGTCAGAACAGGGTCACAAAGGCTGTGAAAGACACATCCCAGGAAAAGTAGGGATTTGGATCCCTCCTTCCCGGCTTGAGTGTCTTTTGTCTTAAGCTCCTTCCAGCCTAACCTGAACCTACCCCACCCTTTATTACCAACCTTACTCTCTCCTACCTCTTCCGTCTTCTGCTTGCCCTTTAAGACAGCTTCAGCATCCTATTGCACTTTGTTCTCCGGAGAAATCACACCCCTTCCTCTCTTGAATCCCTGCCTTCATTCCCGTGGGTATTCATGTCCGTTCCTCTTCTTTAAGGTGTGCCCAGCTGGAGCAGGGACCTTGGAACCCGGGGCCCCAGGCAGCTGCTACTTGGATGCAGGGTTGCGGCGGCGTCTAAGAGAGGAGTGGGGTGTAAGCTGCTGGACTCTGCTGCAAGCCCCTGGAGAGGCGGTGCTTGTGCCTGCTGGGGCACCCCATCAGGTGCTTCCCTGGTGCTACTACACCCTGGTGGGTGGGACTTAGCAGAAGATCAGAAGTAGCAAGAACACCATATCAGAGTCATGATCACACAGCATTCTCTATCTGACAGAAAGCTAGGCAGGACAGGAAGCCTTGGAGATGGCAAAGTGAGGATCTTGAAAGCTACGTGGAACTCTTTCCAAAGATCTGATCTAAGCCAACTCACTTGGTACTCCAGCATCCCTCAGGTCTTATTCTGACCAAGCCGTTGGGGATGCCTTGTCCTGTAACCATGGTTACTGCTTCCTGAAAGTTGGATGGTGAAGTAGACTTTTGTGATCAGAGGAGTAGGGGGAGTATGGCTTGAGCCTCAGTTTACCCTCTTGCCCTTGTCCCCCATGGTACAGGTGCAAGGCCTGGTGAGCACAATCAGCGTCACCCAGCATTTTCTGTCTCCTGAGACCTCTGCCCTCTCTGCACAGCTCTGCCACCAGGGAACCAGCCTGCCCCCTGATCACCGTATGCTTTATGCCCAGGTGAGTGTACCTCTGTCCTAGTCTCCTCAAGGCACGGTCTCAGTAAGCAGGACAGATCTGTCTGAACTGAGCGGGCTGCTAGCCTGTCAGTGTCTGATAAAGGTGTCCTTGGGAAGGGCAGGGAGTGGAACAGGAGGATAGGAACTGGAACATGATTGAAAATTCGGTGCCATTTTTTCATCTTTTTTTTTTCTAGATGGATCGGGCTGTGTTCCAAGCAGTGAAGGTGGCTGTGGGGACATTACAGGAAGCTAAATAGGGGATACTGGTACCTGGAGGAGTGGTGGGCATGTAACCGAGTGCTCAGTCTATGCATAATTTCAACAAGGAATGGTATGGGGGAACTTAGGGGGTGTGGTCCATTCCACCCATACCACTTTAGTCAGAAACAGGGAACCTTGTTCCTCACCTTGGCCCTGGCAGTAAAGGGATCAGCTGTAGTGCCATTGAAATGTGCACCTGCTCCACCGTGGCCTCCCTCTCCTTGGTATTAGGTTCATACTGGGGGTAAATGACTCCTTCCAACCCTGTACTCCACCCCAGAGGATGAACACCCTTCCTTGGGGAAGCTCGGGAATTGTTTCGGCTTAATCAACACTTCCTTCTGTTGCCTCGTCCTGTGTTGTCCCTGGGCCCTCAGCTACGCTAGAGCTTGCCTTCATCCAATGAAGCTCCTGGACAGCCCTTCCAACTCTAGATCTGCTAGATGGGGGGACACAGAACTCTTCTTCCCCTTACGGAAGAGCTGTGGAGCTGGTAAGGAGATGGCCTCCTTTAATGGCCCAGGCTGGCTGGAGACCATGACTCGGGCAGTGCCACTGTGGCCCTGCTTCTACCTCTCAGCTTCCCAGTCTGTATTAAAATCCATCATTTGGTTACTGCTGCCAGCATAGACTGACCTGACTCTGCCAGCCACAAGGGCTGGGGAGAGAAGGCAAACCCAGAAATCTGCTCTGGAGCAGAGGCCAGTGGGCAGAGTGAATAGGGACAGGGGCCTAGTGAGAGACCTCAAATACCACTGCCAGATCTTTGGGAGGTCTGGACCCCTGGAGCTCTGATGGGGACTGATGATGTTCCTGACTGACACCGGGAAAGTCAGAGTTCTAGGGTGCAGCACTGAGAAGGCCTCCCTGGGTGGCATCAGCCTGTGGAGAATTCATATCCCCCTGCCTCTGTCCCACCTATCCTGTGTGCTCTGACCTGAGAGACAGGAGAGCCCTTGCTCAACCCAACTACTCTTGGTGTCCAGGTCCCCCCGAGACAGAGCTTCACTGCCTCAAACAGCTGACCCCCAACCCCATGGCCCTTTTGGTAATGCTTTGCTCTCTACCTCTTTCCCCTGTGTATCTCAACCGCACAAATGCGCCAGCTCTTGTTATACTTAACTGTTCCTGCTGTGGTTTGGGGATTTTTTTAATTAAATAAACATTTTTATTATAAATATAACATCTGTCCGGAGAATTTAGAAAACAACAAGTTACCCACAATCCTCTCTTGCCTGACGCAAGCGTTGCTAGATTTTGCTGTATTTCCTTCTAGCATTTTCTTCAGGGAATCTTGCTTTCTTTCTTTTAAGCTGTGTTATTATAGCTGGGTGTGATGGACACACCTGTAAATCCAGTACTAGGGGAGATGGAGATGCAAGAGGATCATAAGTTCAAGGCCAGCCTTGGCTACATTTGTGATTCTGAGACCAACTTGAGATTCCATGAGATCCCATATAAGAAAAAGTGAAAAAGTGAAAAAGTTAGTCTTTTTCCATTTTCTATTTTCTTTTTTTTTTGATTCAAAGGAGTGGGGAACTCTAGAGAACAGCCATATTTTACTGTGTCCTTTTTATTTCATTTAGACCATCTCATTTAATCCCTGATGTTATTTTGAGGTACAGACAGTCTATTTCCATCTTACAGAAGAAACAGGCAGTTTGGGGCTAAATAAGTCACCCAAGGTTACCCAGCCATTTTAGTGCCAGAATGGGATTTGAACCAAGTTTGCTGACTCAAGACGCCTCGCTTACGTTCTAGTTTTAGTGCTTCACGGAGTTTAAAGACAGGCTTTTCTGCTCCTCCATCCTCATGACTCTAGCGCTGATCGCGTTCCAAGTGGCACCGAGTGACATGTTCTTACTTAACACTTTACCTTCTCTAGCCTTGTCCTGATGTCACCCTAAGCCCCAACTACAGGATTTCCTGGGAAAGGTGTAGCCCTGAGCTTTGTGAACTGGGGTGAAATGGCAGAGGCACCCTTCCCCCACCATCACAGCTCCCTGGAGGGCAGATTTGTCTGGCCCTTACAAATAGCAGCTGGACGAGGGCTCATTTACTGTAGGATTGGACCAAGAATAGAGCTAGCACAAGCAGTATCTGACCCTGAGACATAGGCCGGGGCCCTTGGTTGGCACTGCTCCCAGCAGAGGTCCTGGGGCCTCTGCTTATGTCAGGGTCCGTGGCTCCTGGTCAGCCTTCAGCTCCGGTACTTGTCTGAGACCCACCGTGACACCAGCTAAAAAGTTGGAAGTGAGCTCAGGGGTGTATCTCCATTCATTGGCTGCTTGTCTCTTTTTCTTATAAAATTTCCCTACATTTTATCTTGAAATAATTACAATTTTACAGTCAAGTTGCAAATATAGCACATAGCATGGTGTGGTAGCACATCCCTTTAATCTCAGCACTTGAGAGGTAGCGCTGTGAGTTCAAGGCCAGCCAGGGTCAAATAGTGAGACCCTGTCTCTGAAAAATAAATAAAACCCTCAAAAACCAAAACAGATATAGCACGTAAAGCTTTTAGTTACTGGCTGGGCAGTGGTGATGCATGCCTTTAATCCCAGCACTTGAGAGGCAGAGGCAGATGGATCTTGGGTGAGTTCGAGGCCAACCTAGTCTACAAAGCGACTTCCAGGATAGCAGAGCTGTTACAGGGAGAAACCCTGCCTTGAAAAACCAAACAAAAGCTTTCATTTCCTTTACCTCGTGTCCCCTAGTGGGAATATCTTAAACAAGCTTGGTGCTTTTTTCATTACCAAGGCCATAACATTACTATAATCCTATCCAGGAAGCCTCTGCTTCACAGGAATTTCCCCAGTGTTCCCACTAATACTCCTTTTGTGTCCCAGGGTTTAGAAATGCCTTTGTCTGATCTGTAACTCCAAAGTCTTTCAAGGAGCTAGCAGTAGAGCCCAAGGGCCCTCCTCCTGCTGCCCTTCTCGCGGATCCCTTCTTTGTCAAGAAACAGGATTTGCCACCTTGTAAAGTACTCTAGCATCCCAGACACCCTTGCCTCATCCTGCCTACCCAGCCCTGTCCCAGGGGACCTGACTCTGACTACCTCAGATCCCTCTGTTCACGAGGTCATTTATACATGCGCATGCATGCACCCTAAGACGGCCTGCTCCCGTGGGTGCTGGGAGAGCCATATTAGGCAGACTATGCTTGTCCATGGCCGCCCGCTCCAGGAGTGTTTTCCCCCCAGAAGACAGAAGCCATACTTAGAGCGGGTCAGTCTTGGTTTCCTTCCCTGTCTCACCATCCCCTTTCTATCCAGGACTCCCTCACCTGTCTCTGACCACTGCTCTTTTCCCCAAGGCCTTAAGAAAGCCGACCTTTCTTATTGCCTCCCCAGGCACTCTGGGAAGGACTGTACTCTCTTTCAAATGCCTTCTGTGTTTACAAGGGGCTTTCGGTGTTCCATTGCTTCAGTGTGGCTTATGACATGACGAGGCAATTAGGCCCTCCACAACAGACGAGTGTTTTCCCCTTCCCCCATGATAATGGAGGAATGGAACTGCGGTTGTGGCAGCTTTTGCTCTTCCAGGGCAGTTAGGCTGTCTGCTGTTTATCTTAGGACGCCTCTGCAGCTCTCCCAGCCTGCCCAGACATGACCTCACCCTCTCCCAAATCATCCCTGGGAGGTAGAATGGAGTCTATGACCAATGCTGCCTCCACTTCACAGATGGGAAAACTGAGGAGCTGAAAGATCTAAACAAGAGTGATGAGGAGAGAAGACGAGAGGAGAGTAGAGGAAAGGAAAGGGAAGGGAAGGACAGGAGGAGAGGAGGGGAGGAGAGGGAGAGAGAAGAGGAGAGAAGAGAAGAGGGAGAGAAGAGAAGGGAAGGAAAAGGAAGAGCTTTAACAGGCACATCTGCACCCTGGGGCCTGATCTTGCCTCTCTGTCAGTGACTGCAGTTATTTGGAGGTGGGAGGTTTTCAATGGCCTCAAGCAAGCAGTGTTCAAGTGTCTCAAAATACTGGGCCACTAGGTTGGTCCCACCTCAGACAGTCTCATCTCCAGGGAGTTTGCACTCAAGTCAGCATCAGCATAAGGGAGAAAGGCTAGATGACGCATCCTATGGGGCTGAGATCCTGAGAGTGAAGTTCAAGGAGCACAGAAGCTGTTTGTTTGTTTTGTGATGTTGAGGATTGAACCCAGGCCCTTCTGCATGCTAGGCAAATTCTCTTTGGCTGAGCTACACCCCCCCCCCGGTTTTACAGGGCTCTATAGGCTATCTTTTGTGTAGCAACAAATGTGATGGCTTTGACATCCTAACTGGAGAATAGGTGGACTGCCTGGTCGCCGTGCTCAGATAGTCCACGCAGCTCCTCCCAGCCCATCTTGGCTTTTCAACAACTGGGGAGAAGGCCAGTTGTTATAGACCTAGTCTACAGATGAGGAAATCAAGGCCACCCAGGCGCAGAGAGAGCCAGCCAGCAGTGGCTGGATGTCTGGCTTAAACTCCAGAGCTTTGTCAGCACCACCAAGCCACTGTCCCCCAAAGGAGGTACACAGAGCCAGCAGGAGGGAGGAGGAAAGGGCTAGGATGGGGTGAGGAGCCCAGATTGGCCTGCTTTGTGGATTCTTTCCAGCTGGCCCTGCCTTCCTGTCCTGAGCCGAGGTTAAAGAAGCTCAGAGGAGGAAAGGTCAGGCTGGGAGAGAGGACAGATCTGGCCAAAACAACCCACACCCTGTTCCCCATGGCCAGGCCCTGCATGCTGGGTAGGAGGGCACCATCCCTGCCCTCTAAGGATGCCGTCTGCTGCAGAAGCCTTGAAACTACATGGCAAATGCTTTGAGCAAGGGGAATTTGATAAAGGCTGCATTGCGGTCTCCAAGTTCATTCTCATCCCCCCAATCCCTTTCCTTCACCCCCAGTCCTATCCCACCTTGACCATACCAGCCCTGTCCCATCTCTCCTCTGAACCTTGTCAATCACATAATTTGCCCAAACCAATTTTGTAGCTGACTTTTCAAATGTCTGGGCCCATCAATCCACACAGATCAGAATCTCCAAGGCAACGTTATGTACCCCGGCCACTTGAAGTTCAGAACATTTTAACAAAGTCAGAGAGTTATTTGGGGCCTATTCCTCTCCAGTACTTCTCTAGTTTGTTTATGATATAAAGCAGGACAGTGAGAGCTAACTGCGGAGCCTAGGCTTCCGTAATGTCATCAGACGAGTGACACCACCGACCCTGGTCGCGGTGGTGTTCAGCACCCTACAGGCAGGATGATATCATCGTCGGAACCCGCGCGGACAAGTGCGTGCTGGGTGAATTAGCTAAGAGCAGGGGAAAATAAGGAGTGAGCGACCAGCCGCTGAAACCCCAGAGAGGTGCGGGGGGGAGGGGGGAGCAAAGGGAGGGTCCTCGGAGCCCCGCCCCCTCGGTAACCGCCAATCCGGGCAGGCCGTGGTGACGCGCAGCCTATCAGCAGCCCGGCCTCTCCTGGAGGTTCCGCGTTAGGTTTGGCTCTCCAGGCAGGGGAGGGGGCTTTGGGCTTAGCGACCCACCGCAGCCCAGGTCCCCGCCGCCTGCCTCCGGGGGTCTGGCGGGTCCCGGCTTGCCACCTCCCTGGAGACTTGATGGCCTCGGAAGGCCTGGCGGGGGCGCTGGCCACCGTGCTGGGGGGTAAGGGGTTGCTGGTGCAGAGCTGTGACTCGGAGCCGGCTGGCAAGCCGCTGTCGCCCGTGCGGCTGCGGAAGAATGTCTGCTACGTGGTGCTGGCCGTGTTCCTTAACGAGCAGGTGAGCGTCCGGCCGCCGGCCTTCAGCTGGTCTCGGGAGCGCGCCGCCAGCCCCGGTGGGAACAGGCGAGCCAACGGCCGCCCGCTGCTTGTGCGTGGCGCTTCCCAGTGTTGCAAAGCACTCTCACACTAGCCGCTAAGCTGAGATCGTCCTTATAGACTATAATACAGAGGAAGAAGCCGAGGCCCCGGGGCGGTTTGTCTCATCCTCCCTCCCCCTCGCCTCCTCTAGGAGAGGCCTGCAGTATACCTCCTTCCTTACCAGGAGTCTGGCACCATGTCTGGCTTACTGAAGGGGTTTCCTGGACCCTCCCGGTCCTACTGTTAGTAATGGGGAGCTTACATGTAGGTCTCTGACCCTCTGGGAGTCTCTCTCTCTCTCTCTCTCTCTCTCTCTCTCTCTCTCTCTCTCTTAGTGAACCCCTCTGTACAAGTTGATGTGAAAACATCTGGCCAAGTAGGGGTAGGTAGTATGGGGGCGGAGCTGAGTTTTCAAAGCTCAGACCCTAAAGTGGGGACCGGACACAAGCTGATTTTAAGTCCTATGGGGAACAAGAGAGCATCACAGTGGCATAGATATGAGTCAGTATTGGAGTGGTGGCAACCTTCAGCATAGGGCCTCCTTGAAGCAACACCCAGGGACCTCAGCCTTTTCCTACAAACAGAAATCCTTCTGAATCCAAAGTTGTGTTACAGCATAGAGAAGGCCGCCACAGCGCTGAACCACACCAGACTCTTGAGTCCCGAGGACCCAGCAACCCTGAAGGTGTCTACCAAGAAGGAAGCTTTGGGCCACCATCCATCCACCTAGGGGCTGCTCTTTCTAAAGCCCCCAGACTGGCTGGGTAGGAGTGAAGATTGTCTCGCTTTTCTCTCAGGATGAGGTGTTGATGATCCAGGAGGCCAAAAGAGAGTGCCGGGGAGCATGGTACCTCCCTGCTGGGAGAATGGAAGCTGGGGAGACCATCGTGGAGGCCATGCAGCGGGAGGTGAAGGAGGAGGCTGGGCTGCTCTGTGAGCCGGTGACACTATTGTCTGTGGAGGAGCGGGGTGCCTCCTGGATCCGTTTTGTATTCCTTGCTCGACCCACAGGTACAACCCAACTGGTGGCATTCCGGCACTTCCTCCGTTTCTTCTCCTAAGCCAGTCATACTGTGGCTTCTGTAAATTGCCACTGACCTATTACAGGCTGAGAGCTTGGGGGGAAGGGGTCCTCCACCTGGAATGCTTCGGTGGTCCCTTTTCTCTCTCAGACTAAACACTTCTCATGCTGGCTCTCTCCTCATCCCCCAAATCTCCCCTAGGTGGAGTTCTCAAGACTTCCAAGGATGCAGATGCTGAGTCCCTACAGGCTGGCTGGTACCCACGGGTCTCCCTGCCCACTCCACTTAGAGCCCATGATGTTCTGCACCTGGTAGAGCTGGGTGCCAAATTCTGCCAACAAGCCATGCACCCTCACATTGTGCCTCAAGAGCTTCCCTGCAGTGTGGTCTGCCAGCGGCTGGTGGCCACCTTTACCACAGTCCAGTCAGTGTGGGTGTTGGTGGGCTCAGTGGGGACACCTCACTTGCCCATCACTGCCTGTGGCTTCACCCCTATGGAGCAAAGGGGTGGCGTCAAGGTGGCCATCCTGCGGCTGCTACAGGAGTGCCTGACTCTCCACAATCTGGCCGTGGAGACCAAGGGGTTGCTTGGACTGCAGCACCTGGGCAGAGACCATGCGGATGGTATCTGCCTGAATGTGCTAGTGGCGGTGGCTTTTCGGAACCCAGGAATCCAAGATGAGCCCCCAAAGATTCGGGGTGAGAACTACTTTTGGTGGAAGGTTTTAGAGGAAGACTTACAAAAACAGCTTCTACACAGACTCCAGGAATCTTCTGTCATCCCCCTGAGCAGATAGAGAGGCGCCGGCAGTGACAGCTGAGCAACCACCCTCCCTCTGTGGGCTGGAAAGAGGCTGGCGATCAGAGACCTCATTGCACTGTGTGCAGGGACCCCACATGGAGCCCAAGGGGAGAGTGCCTTGAATCCAGTGCTCAAGGGTTTCTGTTGTTCTCAGGGTACACAATGCTTCTTTCAAGATGGCGAGGAGCTTTTAGAATCCCAAATGGCATCATCTTATTTCTTTGACCACTTTGGTAAAAGTCGCATGTTGATCCATCCAAGCCCTTAGGAATGTAGAAGGGGCTGGGACATGGCAGACTCGTCCTTCAGGGCAGAGCCTTCATTGCTGAGTAAAAAGTTGTTTAACTTGCCTTCTTGCCTAAATGTGTGTGGGGGGAAGATGTGGGGCCACTGTCCCACCCCCAGTCATCCAGGTCTTTCCTCCTGATATACACACTGATGTTATGCAGGGGTGTAGGGCTCCTAGGTTAGGCAGCACTGTTGACTGAAGCCTCAACCCACCCAGGCTCTCTTTAGCCTTTCTGTCCTTCTGGGGTAGGTGTGGGACTTTGAAGTGACCACACCCCTAATAAAAACACAGCTCAGACCTGTCCAGGTGTTGGAACAGTTTGGTCTGGTGAAATTGCGTGTGGGGACAAGAAAGAACTGAGAATGACACCTTGGCCTCTCAGCCCAAGCTTCCTTCTCTTTGAGCTTCAGGACTCTGGTTTGGTTTGGTTTTGCTTTTTTGAGACAGGGTTTCTCTGTGTATCTTTGACTGTCCTGGAACTCACTCTGTAGACCTTGAACTCAGATCTTCCTGCCTTTGCCTCCTGAGTGCTGGGATTAAAGGTGTGTGCCACCACCACCGCCCGGCGAGTTTTGTTCAAGCCCTTTCCTCAGTTCACATGGCCCAGACTGACCGTGAACTCTTATAATGTAGCTGGGGATGCCACTGAATTTCTGATCATCCCATGTCTGCAGAACTCAAGCACTTTACCAACTGGCTTGCATTCCCAGGCCATAACAGAATGCTGTTTTCTTGAGAAAGAATCCACTCATATAGACCAGGCTAGCCTCAAGTTTGTTGTGATCTTCCTACCTCTGATTCTTGAGTCCTAGGAATATAGATGTGCTTCGGCATGCCAAGTGTCATAGTATATTATTATTATTATTATTATTATTATTATTATATTTGATGAAAACTTAGAGGCTGGAGAGATGGCTCAGCAGTTCAGAGCATGTACTGTTCTTGCGGAGGACCTGAGTTCAGTTCCCAGCTTTCACACTAAGTGGCTCATAACCACCTATAACTCCAGCTCCAGGCGATCCAACCCCCTCTCTGGCCTTTGTGGACACTGCAACTCAGTGTGCACATACCCCTCTATAGACACACAATTAAAAATAAAAATGTTAAATAAAAACCAAAAGCAGTAGGGCAAATCATGTGTTGCTAATCACTGGAGACCTACTTGCCTCTGCGTCTGCTGGGTGCAAAACCACCGCCCCACTGGTAGGGCACGCCTTTAATCCTAATGTTCAGGAGGCAGAGGCAAGAGGATCTCTATGAGTTTGAGGCCAGCCTGTTATATATATA